>JACXGM010034685.1:0-11901 GCA_016801145.1 Umbra pygmaea | reverse complement strand
CCTGACCCCGGGCCGCCCTCTGTCCCTCCTGACCCCGGGCCGCCCTCTGTCCCTCCTGACCCAGGGCCCCCCTCTCTCCCTCCTGACCCAGGGCCCCGCTCTGTCCCTCCTGACCCCGGGCCGCCCTCTGTCCCTCCTGACCCAGGGCCCCCCTCTGTTCCCTCTGACCCCAAGTTTTCTGTTGCCCCCCCTCAGTGTGGTGGGCTTTTGAGGGGTACTGTCACGTCCAGCCCTGTATGGGCTGTATAATATGCCCCTCTTTTATGTTCAGTTATGTCTCCTGTGGTTCTGTCTTGCGTTCTCAGTGTTTTTCAGTATTAGATATACAGTGGTTTAGTTTTTGGTTCCTTTGAGTTGCTCCATCATGTATTGTGGTCTGTGGTTCCCCCTGGTGTCCCTTCTGTGTCTTACAGGTGTTCGGGAGGTATGATGTCATCAGTGTGGGACCGTGTGTACATGTTGATTCGGCACGGGTGTTTCCTATTGTATCTGATTGGATTGAGTATTTAGCCCTCATGTTTCCGTGTCCACCCTGTTCGTCAATGTCTTCTGTTACGTGTCTCGAGTGTATTCCATTAGTTTCCAGTGTCTCCTATTTCACCCCTCTTTTTTTTGGAACCTTCGCGCCTGTCTCTCACTTCTCTATACAGTGGAACCGTGACAGACTACAGATGAAAACTAGCCTTTTTGGCTAATTCTGGCATATTTACAGTAATGTTTATTAATATGCACTGTCCCTGTCAAAAATAAACAATATAAACCATAGAACCATAATGCAGGTCCCGAAACTTATTTGGTCTGAATATCTTTGAAAATCTTGTTTTAAACATTCATATTCTATAGAGCCTATAAAATAACAACAGCATAAATATAAGATTTTATAAATCAGGCTATTTGATTCCGAATAACATCCAACAATGGAACAATGGAAAAATGTTGTCTGTGTGAATTGCAAGTGACAAGTGCAGGTGGAGAATAAAAAATGTGTATCAGGTGTAAACAATATTGGGTTTCTTGAAACGGAAAGAAAAAAAATTAAGACAGGTTAGACAAGAGAAATGGCAACAGTAGTTAGCCAATTTTTCAAAAAGCAATGGTGGATGTAGTTTTATGAATTAACCTGTTAGTTTAGCCCATTGAAATATATAAGATTTTGTTCCTATTTTTAGCTGACATACAGCTATTAACTATAATAATAATAATAAACATTTATTTATATAGCACCTTTCATACAAGGAATGCAGCTCAAAGGGCTTTACATCAACAAAAGTACAATAAAATGGAAGAAATTTGCATCAATAAAAACCTTTACATCAATTAAAGACAAAGAAATGTACAAAAATAAATTTAAAACATAAAAAGCCTATAGCATGTTTGCAGGCAATTAAATAAAAAATTGAAATGTAAAGGATTAAAAGAGGCATAAGAAGCATTTGAGTGCTGGCTTAGTTAAATGCTATAGTGAAAAGATATGTTTTTAACAGCTTTTTGAATATATCAATAGATGATGCTTCTTTGATATTTTTTGGTATTGTGTTCCACAGTTTTGGAGCATACTTAAAAAAGGCAGCATCTCCAATTTTACTGTGAGTGGAATTTTGTATCATTAGCAGGTTAGCTGTGGAAGATCTGAGGGCCCTTTGGGGAACATAGGATTTTAGAGCGTCTGTGAAATAGGGTGGTCCTGAGCCATTTAGAGATTTATAAACAAGCAGGAGGACCTTAAAATCAATCCTGTGGGAAACTGGGAGCCAGTGTAATGATTTCAGAACTGGACTAATATGTTCTCGCGTCATGGTTCTTGTTAAGAGACTCGCTGCTGAGTTCTGGATGACTTGAAACTTCTCTAAATACTTTTTTGGGAGGTCTGTAAGGAGGTCTGTAAGGAGGTCTGTAAGGAGGTCTGTAAAGAGGGCGTTGCAGTAATTCAATCAAAGTATAACAAATGTGTGAATTGTTCTATTATAAATTATGAATGTTCAAACTTTAGCAATATTTCTGAGGTGAAAGTAAGATGTTTTGGTCACCTTGTTAAAATGTGACTAAACTAATTCCAACAGGATTATTTATTATTTAAAACAACAAGGTATTTTAAATATAAAATAGGCAGTTTAGATGGGACACTTATATTTTAGGACAAACGTTTAATGACTAAAGCGCTACAAATAGTACATTTAACTTCAGAACATACTTGTTTCAATCATGAAGAAACAATGGGGTTGTACACTACAGATTATCAAGGAACAATGCGGTTGTACACTAGACATTATCAAGGAACAATGCTGTTGTACACTACAGATTATCAAGGAACAATGCTGTTGTACACTACAGATTATCAAGGAACAATGCTGTTGTACACTACAGATTATCAAGGAACAATGCTGTTGTACACTAGAGATTATCAAGGAACAATGCTGTTGTACACTAGACATTATCAAGGAACAATGCTGTTGTACACTAGACATTATCAAGGAACAATGCTGTTGTACACTACAGATTATCAAAAAACAATGCTGTTGTACACTACAGATTATCAAAAAACAATGCTGTTGTACACTAGCGATTATCAAGGAACAATGCTTTGGATTAATGTGCACCTTTTATTCAATCACCTGAGGCGCACTTCAGTACAACTCGGTACAGCCCCGCCCCTTTTCCACCACTTTATCGTAGCCACATCTGTAGCTGTTTCTCAATGTCAAGGATCCTTACTTGGTAGGACGGATCCTTCCAAGTCAGGTCCTTCAGAGGCTAGGCAAGAGTCCTTCTGAGCATTCGGAGAACACGTAAATGGAGTGTAATGGAACAGGCTTGCAAGTGCACGTCATTGCGTCATTACGTCAGTGAAAAGGTCCGGTTCAGTTAGCCTACCTAGCTCGAAAGGTATCTAGCTAATTATGAATTGCAATTTGTACTGGCGTTAAACTTTACTTATATGTACTACCGTTTTAACAAATGTACGATAACTTTAAACACTAAAGATACTTACATTTGAAAACATATTGCTCCATCTCCACTAACCTCCGCCATATTTTATTTTATAAACGAGCCGGGAAAGCCGTGCGCATAGGATTGTGGGTGATTTGAGAGCGCGAAGGATACACATATGCATCCTTGACCGTTTATGGGAAATTCTCTGAACGAAGGACTCAGTCCTTGGTTGAAATTCGGAGGATCCTTGACATTGGAACAGTACTTCGACGGACTTTGATGACGTAGCATCCTTGAAATTCTGACTTCGAAGGATCCTTCCTTAACATTGGGAAACAGCTTGTATGTCTGTTTAGGCTTGGGGAAGGAGGGAACATCAGCTAAATTTAAAAGGTTAAAGGTCAAATGTGTGAAATCCGAACCAGTAGATAAGAGAAAAGTAACAGGGAAAGAGACATTTTGAGCAAGCAAAATACATCTGTTAAAGTTTCAGGTACAAAAAATGGAAAAGGCTAGGAAAGGGCTAAGGAATTTGGAGGTTATCAGCATGGAGCAGGAATAGATTGGTGGAGTCCAGTATCTTTGATGCCAGATCATTATAATAATAGATTGGTGGAGTCCAGTATCTTTGATGCCAGATCATTATAATAATAGATTGGTGGAGTCCAGTATCTTTGATGCCAGATCATTATAATAATATATTGGTGGAGTCCAGTATCTTTGATGCCAGATGATTATAATAATAGATTGGTGGAGTCCAGTATCTTTGATGCCAGATCATTATAATAATATATTGGTAGAGTCCAGTATCTTTGATGGCAGATCATTATAATAATAGATTGGTGGAGTCCAGTATCTTTGATGCCAGATCATTATAATAATAGATTGGTGGAGTCCAGTATCTTTGATGCCAGATCATTATAATAATAGATTGGTGGAGTCCACTATCTTTGATGCCAGATAATTATAATAATAGATTGGTGGAGTCCAGTATCTTTGATGCCAGATCATTAGTAGAAGATTTTATGTATGAATGTAGTGTCCATGTTCATGTTTTGCTAAAATTAGTATTTTGTTGGATAAAACAGACTCTAGTGAATGTTTTTCAAATGTAATTGTGTTTTTACATGAGACACTGACAATATATTCAATCAAATTGTGTGTATAACATATTTGTTAATGTTTTTAATAAAACTTTATTGTTTTTTGCTATAACATGCTCTTATTGTTTCTTTACATACAATACAATTGTATTTGGTTACAATTCACAGGCTATATAATGAATTAACAATGATTATTGCAAAGAATTAAAACAAGTGCTATTGATTTGAAAGAAAAAACTAATATCCAAGTTTGTGTTGCTGGCTAAATACCCAGATGGGCTAGAACAGTATTCAGTTGCTTGTCATATACAATTTCACCACTATATGGGAGCAATTCTTCCAAAATGCAGCTTTAAGGTTCCTTTAAGGTTTTTATTTTTTTATTTAACCTTTATTTAACCAGGTGGGCACGTTGAGAACAATTTCTCATTTAAAACGGCGACCTGGCCAAGATGAAGGTTCCTTTAAGGTTTCTTGTGGCCAGACTGGGACATTCTTTACATTGTACATATTTCTCTTGGTTGTCTTGTCCTGTGTCTAATTCACATCAATTACCACACAGTACTTGTGCCTTCACCATGTATTGTGTCGTAACTTAGTGCGCTTCTTAATTATACTAAGTATAATGTTTCGCGCCTATACCGCGTTTCTCGTGTAGTAGGGAATAATAGACAGTATGTGTGGTTCGTTATGGATACCTCGTATAGTAGGGAATAATAGACAGTATGTGTGGTTCGTTATGGATTCCTGCTCTGCCTGCGTGCATTCTGCACCTGCTGAAAAATAAACATCTATGGAGAGGACTCCTGCATTCTGCCTCTACACACTGTGACAGGCAGATTAAGAATGATTCAAGTTCTTTATTGTTAATGATGCAAGTTTTTTATGATCAAATATATTAACAATTACATATTTGAAAATACAGATGTTTGTTTAGGATCACGCAAGAAATATAGGCTTTTTACATGGGAACACTCAGTTTCTAGGAGCGTGGCCAAGTTAAACTCCACCTGGCTGTGTATCTATGCACAAATAGCTTATTTGCATATTGGCCTACTGTAGCTTTTGTTGGAAATATCAAACAGGTCTGTGTACCACTCAAAACTGTTTTAATAACGAATATTTCATTAACAAAGGTTGCGTCCATCGGGCCCATTCCATAAATGTTGGAATGTATGAATGTATAATTGTACATATCTGAGTGCCGTCAGAATTATATCAGAACCATTTCTGAAAACATAACTATCGGACCCTCGTTTCCGGGATCCTGGGAAAGATCTCGGATTTTAAGGTCTGGTGGATCCATAAAAATGTCTAGCATGAATAAATGTACTTGTCTCAAACATAAACTAATGTATTTGTCTAAGAGTAATGGAGAATTTATATATTTTCTGCCATAACATTGGTAAAATATTTTCTAAATATTGAGCAACTTATTTCAGATGTAAATCCTTCTTTCACACCATAGAAGGTATCATACCTGGTAGACGTCCTCGGTGCAGTATGCTGCGTTGCCTGGGTTCATTTTGCCATCCTGAGTCAAAGGTATCTGATTCCCAACTAGGAGCACTTGCTTAAACAGATATATCAATTTTAAGACACTGCTTATATTTTTCTGTTTCTGTTAATTGTTTATACAGGCATCTCCCCCCATAGACTCACCACAGGGTCAGAGCGACAGCAACGGCAGACTGCTTTGCAGGCAAATGCAGAGACAAAGATGGACACGATGAGCTCCAGTAGAGATAAAACCAACAAAACACCTGAAATTCCCTGGGACCTGACCTAAAAAGACAGGAACAGACACATTTTTCTCCTTTAAAAATACATTTTACAGGTACCAGAATGTTAATTGTTGTAAAGATAATTCTGGCAGTAGGAAGCAAAGTAACAGAATAAACAAAATAATAATATTTTAATATATATTATATAATATATGAATTAACAATATATATAACATTTTATTGCTTTTACTTTGTACACAATGTACTGGAACCCATGTTAATCTTGGAATAATATGGCCACCGTAGGAGTTAAAACGTGCTCGGAATGGGAGGGGCTAGAAACTAATATTCATTTGGTTGTCATATACAATTTAACCACTAGACGGGAATAGTTCTTACACACTGTAGCTTTAATGATCCAAGATGGCGTAAGAGGTCAGACGTGTTTTGTATTGCGTCCATGTACATAATGTTTTTTTTGTCTACTGTCTTTGTCTTTTAACTTTTTAACTTCCACGCACTCTGGTTTATTTCTATTTTCCTACATTCGGATTCCCGACAGTCATCAGCACCCTTGCTGTTACGATCCATCAAACTTTGGCTCAATCCACCAGACTATTGTAGCTATCCAGCCAGCTACCTAGCTCAGTTAGCTTATCCGGCTAGCTAGGGGCCTGTGCTACATAGCCATTCTAGCTACATTTGCAGCTACCATCACCCCACACAACCAAATTGAGCAATACACCGGATCAGTGTACCCTTCTGCCTCACTCGTCGGACCTTTACAGGCTATTTACAGCCAACCAACCAGCAAATTGGCCAGAACGCCGCATCCAAAATCGGCATACAGTACGCTACTGTTGGGCTAGCATCCTGGGTTAGCTTACCTCCCGGCTAGCAGGGGACTCTTGCTCCAACAATAACACGAACCTTGGCTAGGCCGCTCATCCAACGCCGACGTCACAGAGCACTGCAAGACCCGCAATAACAACCCAGTCGACGGGGATTCCTTCATCGCTGCCCCTCTGCCTGCCTTCTTCACGTTGTGGCCGACGATATTCCAGCTAGCAGCCTACTGCCTGGATTAGCGGGCCTGCTCGAAACATCTAGCGGGACTGCTAGCAACATCTTGTTAGACGGACACCCTTTCAGATAAGCAAACTGTTCATCGGACCGACTCTTCACTACTATCTGGTCATATACATATCTGGACTCTATATAATCACTATACAAGAGGCCCCATTCTCCAGACGGTAACCATGTTCGATTAACCCTTTGCACAGCGTGCGCACAGTTTTTGCGGAGCACTATCAGAAACTTAATTTCTGACCGGTTCTATTTATATCTGTTTTACTTTTAATCTCCTACTCATTCAACATCTTTGCACTTTCAGTGCATATGCCTTGTTTTTTGCTATTTGGTTTGGCCTTCATGGATCTATTGTATTGTAGATCACCCAGTTGTCCTCAATTCCCACCAAACACTTTTGTCCCTCCCCCCTCTTATTCAGAGACCCTTACTAATCTATCTGTTCTAACCAGCTTCCATAGAGATGCTGCCGCACTCTTCCTAACTAAACACCTTGGGCCACCCCCTATACACATTCACCTCACTATATCTTTATCTGCCCACCAGGCAATGAAACTATTTAACCCTGCCCAGAAATTCACTCCACTCATTCATCCCACCCAATGCTCTAAACACCCCATTCTTAAGGCATTCTGCCGAGCTCTCATACTGCTTTTACTCTGTTCAGTTGGGGATGTTGAAAGAAACCCTGGTCCGCCAACCAATAATGCCATCCCCACCCCCCAGGTCCTCTCTTACGTAGAATTCTGCAACAGTAAAAATCTTAGGTTCATGCATATTAATATCAGAAGCCTTCTTCCCAAATTAGATTTATTCACTGCCCTTGCACACTCAGCTAACCCTGATATCCTAGCCATGTCTGAATCCTGGCTTAGGAAACCCACTAAAAATTCAGAAGTATCAATCCCTAATTATAATATTTACCATCAAGACAGGACCACTAAAGGAGGCGGAGTCATACTTTATTGTAGACAGACACTACAGTGCTCTGTTATCTTATCTAGGTCCTTGCCGAAACAGTTTGAGCTCTTACTTTTGAAAATTCACTGCAATTAAAAGGCCTCCACTAATCACTGTCAAACGCTCCCTAAAACATTTCTGTGAACAGGCATTCCTATTTGACTTAGCCCAGGTACCCTGGAGGGATATCGACCTTATCCCTTTAGTTAAGGATGCCTGGTCATTCTTTAAGAATGCCTTTCTTGTCATTCTAAACAAACATTTCCCTTATAAAAAGTTCAGAATTAAGAGTAGATACAGTCGGTGGTTCACTCCAGAACTAACCGCCCTTAACCAGCATAAAAACATTCTGTGGCGTACCGCTTTAGCGTCGAACAACCCCCACAACCGGCAACTTTTCAAGGAAACCAGGAACCGGTACACACAGGCGGTTAGGAATGCTAAGGCTAGCTTTTTTAAACAGAAATTTTCTACCTGCAGCACTAATTCTAAAAAGTTCTGGGATACAGTAAAGTCTATGGAGAATAAGAACACCTCTGCACAGCTGCCCACAGCCCTAAGGCTAGATAATACTGTCACCACCTCCTCCATAGTTGAGAACTTCAATAACCATTTTGCCATGGCAGGTTGTGCTTTCCATCTGGCAAATCCCACCCTAACTAATAGCTCTCCACCCTCTGCAGCCTCCAACGAAAGACGCCCACGTTTCTCCTTTACCCATGTCCAGACAGCTGATGTTCTCAGGGAGCTGCAAAATCTTGACCTCTTCAAATCGGCCAGACTAGACAATCTGGACCCCTCCTTCCTAAAACTCTCTGCGGTAATTATCTCTACTCCCATCACCAGCCTTTCCAACCTCTCCTTTGATTTTTCAGAGATCCCTAAAGACTGGAAAGCTGCTACAGTAATCCCTCTATTCAAAGGGGGGGACAGTTTAGACCCAAATTGCTACCGACCAATCTCCATCCTGCCCTGCCTCTCTAAAGTCTTCGAAACTCTTATTAATAAAGAAATTAACCATCATTTTGAATCTCACCACAGCCTCACTGACATGCAATCTGGATTCCGAGCCGGTCGTGGGTGCACCTCAGCCACACTCAAGGTCCTTAATGACATCATAACCGCTATCGACCATAGACAGTACTGTGCAGCAGTCTTCATTGACCTGGCCAAGGCTTTTGATTCTGTCAATCACACAATCCTCATTGATAGATTAAAGATCCTGGGTTTTTCTACTGACTGCCTAGCCTGGTTTGCAAATAATTTCTCAGACAGATTTCAGTGTGTCAAGTCAGACCTCTGGCTGTCTCTATGGGGGTGCCTCAGGGTTCAATTCTCGGGCCGACTCTATTTTCTGTATACATCAATGATGTTGCTCTTGCTGCAGGTGACTCTATGATTCACCTGTATGCAGATGACACCATTCTTTATATATCTGGCCCGACGTTGGACTCTGTGTTAAAAAACCTTCAAGAAAGCTTTAATAACATACAACATTCCTTCCATTGTCTCCAACTACTTTTAAATCCTAGTTAAAACGAAATGTATGCTCTTCAAACGATCACACATTGCACCTGCCTGCCCACCAAATATCACCACACTTGATGGGTCCGTGCTGGAATATGTAGATCACTACAAATACCTAGGTATCTGGTTAGACTCGTCACTCTCTTTCCAGACCCACATCAACAAGCTCCAATCAAAAATTAAGTCCAGAATTGGCTTCCTGTTTCGTAATAAAGCCTCATTCAACTTTCCAGCCAAACTTGCCCTTGTTAAAATGACCATCCTTCCAATACTAGACTTTGGTGATGTAATTTACAGATCTGCATCAAACTCTACTTCGAAAATTAGATGTTGTGTACCACAGCGCCATCCGTTTTACCACAAATGCTCCATTTATCACCCACCACTGCAGTCTCTATACACTAATTGGCTGGCCTTCACTACATACCCGGCGTCAAACACACTGGAATCACCTTATTTACAAGTGTCTCCTAGGCAAAACCCCACTTTACCTGAGATCATTAATCTCCAGAGCAACACCCTCTCTCAATCTGCGTTCAAGCAGGTTTATAACTCTGGTTGCCACTAAAGCCCGCACCTCCTTTGGCCGTTTCTCCTTCCAATTCTCTGCTGCTAATGATTGGAATTTTCTACAAAAATCCCTGAAGCTTGATTCTATTGTCCCGCTTACCACCTTTAAAGCACTACTAACTAATCTACTGTCAGACCACTGCACATGTTGATCCCACCCAAACCTCTTCTGTCTTTATGCACTTTGCACAATCTGACCAGCATAGCTGTCTCTATATATTTTGCACACTCCACCTCCCATAGTCCCGGTCATTATGCCACTTACCATAGTGTTATTTATGCACAGCCACTTTGTACCTCAACAATTGTAACCATCTACCTCAGCCCCTACTCTTCATTTTGTTTTTTGTCTTTTCTTCTTCTTATAACTGTCCGTATTGTACAGCGCCAAGCGACTGTATTCACCAACCATCTACCTCCTTGTATCGACATCTGTTGCACTACTTGTACAAATGCCTTATTGTTTGACCTGCTCACTGTATTATTTATTGTACATTCACTGTTTTATTCTCTGTTTTACTTTTTATTGTGCACTCCTTGTCTTGTAATTTTATGTGTAACTTCTTGTTGTCTGTACCTCAACGCTTTTATCTTGGCCAGGTCGCCGTCTCAAATGAGAAAATGTTCTCAACATGCCCACCTGGTTAAATAAAGGTTAAATAAAATATAAAAGAAAAAGAAAAATGAACGGTAGTTTATTGGGCTTTTCCATTATTTAAAGCTACATTGTGTATTTATTTTGAGTTGATTCCTAGCAAAAACCCCTTTGTTCTTTAAAAAATATGTGCTCATAAATATGAAATTACTTCCACCAACTAATTAAAGTACTTTCGTAAGTGTATAATCTTACATTCAGAATACATACGAGCGATTCGCTTGAATTGCGGCAGCCGTGTTATGCATCCATCTTTAAAATACATTAGCCAAAGAGGGACCTACCTGGAAATTCAAGCTCACGCTTTTACACTCAGGCACTGTGATTTAAAAGCCTGTTGAAGATGGAGGATTATGCCTATTCTCCTGGCCCTAGCTATACAGGTAGCAAGAACTGTTCGCCTGGCAACACTATATTATGCTGGCAACACAAACTCAGATTTTCCATTTCAAAATAATAGCCCTCGTAATTCCAATAATAATCATTGGTAATTCATTGCATAGTTAGTGTCCATGTTCATGTGTTGCTAAAATTAGTCTTTTGTTGGATAAAACACTGTAGAGAATGTTTTTCAAAATGTAATTGTGTTTTCACATGAGACACTGACAATATATTCAATTACATTTTTGTACAACATATTTGTTACTGTTTTTAATAAAACATGTTAAATTATTTTTTTGCTATCACATGCTCTTATTGTTTCTTTACACACAATACAATTGCATTTGGTTACAACTGAATAGCTATATAATGAATTAACAATGATTATTGCAATGAACTAAAACAAGCACTGTTGTTTTGAAAAAAAGAAAAAATATCTGAGTTTGCGTTGCTATAATGTAACATTTAGTTAGTTGTCATATGCAATTTAACCACTAGATGGGAGCAATTCTTACACAATGAAGCTTTAATGGATTTTACCCCTTATGCACATCACCCATTAATTTACACCATAATTACGATGAATACCCCTTAAACCACCAGTTAAAAATCCATTAAACTAAAAGTCTGGACTTATGTTTCATACGCACAGCTGAAGTAAGCATCACACCTGTTTAGCATAATGAGTTACCTAGGTTACTCAGCTAAAATCATGAGGAAGGTAAAATTGCCTTATCTTTATGGTAAAAGCTCCAGGTCTGGCAAGTAGAGTTTTGAGAATATATCTAAGTCTATGCCCCAGTGCGAATTAACCAGAAAACAAGTAGAGTTTTGAGAATATATCTAAGTCTATGCCCCAGTGCGAATTAACCAGAAAACAAGTAGAGTTTTGAGAATATATCTAAGTCTATGCCCCAGTGCGAATTAACCAGAAAACAAGTAGAGTTTTGAGAATATATCT
>JACXGM010034684.1:0-11937 GCA_016801145.1 Umbra pygmaea | reverse complement strand
TTTAGAGAGACAGGGCAGGATGGATATGGGTCTATAACAGTTAGGGTCGAGAGTGTCCCCCCCTTTGAAAAGAGGGATAATTGCAGCTATTTTCCAGTCTTTCGGGATCTCTGAGGATACGAGCGAAAGGTTAAACAGGCTAGTAATGGGAGCTGCAATGATTGCTGCAGAGAGCTTTAGGAATGATGGGTCCAGGTTATCTAGCCCGGCAGATTTGAAAGGGTCTAGTTTTTGTAGTTCTCTTAGGACATTAACTAATTGAATTTGGGTGAAGGAGAAATTAGGAAGGCTAGGGGATGGTAATGCAGAGGGCGGGGGACTGTCAACTGGGGTTGTGCCAATAGCCAGGGTGAGGTAAGCCCGGTGAAATGCATGGCCAGCCATACCAAAATGCTTATTAAAATGATCAACTATGGCAGTTTTGATTGTGGTGATAGTGTTGCCTAGTCGTAGAGCAGAAGGCAGTTGGGAGGAGGAGTTCTTATTCTCCATGGTCTTCACCGTGTCCCAGAACCTTTTGGAATTGGTGCTACAGGTTATGAATTTCTGTTTAAAAAAGCTAGTTTTGGCATTCCTGCCTGATTGTGTATATTGGTTCCTTACTTCCCTGAAGCGCTGGATGTCGGACTGATTTTTTTAGGCTAAAGCGGTGCGCCACAGGGTGTTTTTGTGTTGGGCTAGGATGGCCAGATCTGGAGTAAACCAAGGGCTGTATCTACTTTTAGTTCTAAACTTTTTGAGCGGAGTATGTGTGTTTAAGATGGAGAGGAAGGCGTTTTTAAAGAATGTCCAGGCATCCTCAACTGTTGGGATAAGGTCAATATCCTTCCAGGGTATTCGGGCTAGGTCAGCTAGGAAGGCCTGTTCACTAAAGTGTTTCAGAGAGCGTTTTACCGTAATGACCGGAGGTAGTTTGACTACAGACCCATTATGAATGCACGCTATAAGGCAGTGATCACTGAGGTCCTGGCTGAAGACAGCAGGGGTGTATTTAGAGGGCATGTTAGTTAAAATAATATCAATAAGGGTTCCCTTATTCATATTATTTAGGTTGTATATTGTAGGCTCAATGATAATTTGCGTGAGGTTAAGGGCATCAAATTTTGATTGTAGGTTAGAGGGAATATTTAGCATGTCCCAGTTTAAATCACCTAGTAATAGGAACTCAGAGGACAAGTAAGGGGCAAGTAGTTGACATAGGGTATCTAGAGCACAGCTGGGGGCTGAGGGGGGTCTGTAACAGGCAGCAATAGTAAAGGACTTATTTTTGGAGAGGTTAATTTTTAATAAAGGTTAATTAAACTAGGAGTTCAAACTGTTTTGGCAAAAATTTTGATAGAATTACCGAGTACTGTAGGGTATCCTTGCAGAACATGGCCACTCCCCCTCCTTTGGTGGTTCTATCTTGACGGAAGATATTATAGTTCGGGATAGTTATTTCAGAATTATTGATAGATTTTTTGAGCCAGGTTTCAGATTTATGTGTGTGCATGTGAACCAACTTAGTTTCATCATAGGAATTAGGTAAGAGATATACTAAGGCGGCACTTTTAGATAAATGCTGACATTAAAAATACAGTCAAAGGAAATAGAGGTCTAGGGTGGAGAAGAGTGGAGGTTTCCGACATCTGCTAGCACAGTAGAAATTAAAATCTGTTAAAGAAGTCAGGTAGTGAATTTTTTTCTTATCATGTTGTTACCTTAAGGTAATGTAATTGGGAAAAAAATTACCTCCCATACATTTTTAATTTTCCAGAATTTACACTTTGATCTCCAAATGCTCTACTCACAGAAAATAAAGGAAATTATTTAATTTCACACATTTTACCTGCCCAATATTGGCATGCTCAAGATTAAATTGTATATCTTAGCGAAAGCCAAGCAAGGAAATTTATAATTGAAAAATATACATGTATTTTTTGTGTTTTACCATTAACTAAATTCATTTTAGTATGTCAATATGGAAAATGTTTTTTTTTCTCTTAAACCCTGTTCAATCCATGAATAATGCATTTGTCCTGTGGTAGTAATTGCAAATATGACAACTGTATGTTTTGTCTTTGTCACAATTCATTAGAAAAACCCAACAAATGCAGAGGGCCTCAGCCTACCTTGTAGAACAGTGTGTACAGTAGCATCCCATTGTTTAAAAATTGCACATCCATTTTCCCACTCAATAGTCTTTCAGAACCAGATAAAGAATTGTATTACTTTGCTACACACAAACAGCCAGTGAAATGAGAGGTAAGTGTTTCAGTGTGAGCAATTACACTATGGTATAGAATGTAAACTGACCCCCCCCCACTTTCTTCCCTCCCTCTCTCTCATTCTCTCTCCCTTTGACACAGACAAACAGACCCTCACATAACACATACACAGTGGTTCTGGCAGCTCGCCAAAGGTGTTTATCAGCTACTGTCAGGTGTGTAATTACTGTAGCGGTTTTCACTAGGCTAAAACAACATGATTGCCAATTTCTACCCGTCACATTACTCATCACATACCACACAATCCCAGGAACACACCCTAAAATGGCCACAAATGGCTGGGCCTAATAAAAGAGTCAGCCACAGACACCCAGAGGCAAATATAAAATCAGACCTTTCAGTCCTCCACATTGCAACACGTGTGCTGTACTGCTTCTGGTACAATACTTTGAATCAATGGTACAATACTTTGAATCAATGGTACAATACTTTGAATCAATGGTACAATACTGTGAATCAATGGTACAATACTTTGAATCAATGGTACAATACTTTGAATCAGTGGTACAATACTTTGAATTAATGGTAAAATACTTTGAATCAATGGTACAATATTTTGAATCAATGGTACAATATTTTGAATCAATCCAAAACAGTATATGAGTTTTACGCCTGTTATTGTGTCACAGTATTACCCTACTAAGAATACTGATTATTAGAAGCTGAATTATGCAAGCTGACAATGCAGGCTGTTTTAAATCAAGTAATGTATACACATGTACATTTCCAGAGTGATGGAATCATCCCACTGCACAAAGACACATCCAAACGAAGTCTTTTATACGTCGTTTCTGCACGTCCAATTTTGCTCCCCTGTAGGTGCAGACTGTGAGGCCAGATTACGTCTTATTTCCGACGTCTACCGAACGTCCAGTATTGACGTCGACAAGACCTCTGTAAGGGCTAATTGCAGTACAAATGTGGCCATTGTGGACGCCTTTTCTGCGTAGAATTTAAACAAATTTTAGACATTGTTGTTATACTGGTTCTTGGGTTTGTGCATATAACTGTAGTCCCATTTCAGATGGTGGCATACTGTTTCAGTTTTTTTCCTACATTATCTTTTGATTGTCTCAGCAGCAGATGATAACTGGAAATGCATACAAAAGTGTAATGCATTTCCAGTTCAAACCTGTTGCAGCTGCTTAGCCAAATGAAGCTACAAGAAAATTAACTGGTACAGGAAACGGGTCAGCCACCCTCTGGAAAAATGGGACTACAGTTATACACAGAAGCTTACAAATAAATCACAATTCAATCACCACTCTTTAATTTCCATCTTTATTTTTGTTCATCTCTGGCACAATGCTTTGTCTGCCGAACTGTTCAGATGGATTTAAATAATAAATAAACCATTACACAGCCCACCTTGCTTGGGTCTGTACCACAACACATACAACAATAAAAGTACTATATTTTTTTAAATATTGTATATATACACGGCTCAAAAAAAAAGGAACACTAAGATTACACATCCTAGATCTGAATGAATGAACTAATCGTATGAAATACTTTCATCTTTACATGGTTGAATGTGCTGACAACAAAATCACACAAATATGATCAACGGAAATCAAATTTATCAACCCATGGATGTCTGGATATGGAGTCACACTCAAAATCAAAGTGGAAAACCACACTACAGACTGATCCAACTTTGATGTAATGTCCTTAAAACAAGTCAAAATGAGGCTCAGTAATGTGTGTGGCCTCCACGTGCCCGTATGACCTCCCTACAACACCTGGGCATGCTCCTGATGATGTGGCGGATGTCCTCCCAGAGGGATGTCCTCCCAGACCTGGACTAAAGCATCCTCCAACTCCTGGACAGTCTGTGGTGCAACGTGGCGTTGGTGGATGGAGCGAGACATGATGTCCCAGATGTGCACGATCGGATTTAGGTCTAAGGAAAGGGTGGGCCAGTCCATAGCATCAATGCCTTCCTCTTGCAGGAACTGCTGACACACTTTAGCCACATGAGGTCTAGCATTGTCTCTCATTAGGAGGAACCCAGAGCCATCCGCACCAGCATATGGTCTCACAAGGGCTGAGGATCTCATCTCTGTACCTAATGGCAGTCAGGCTATCTCTGGCAAGCACATGGAGGGCTGTGCGCCCCCCAAAGAAATGCCACCGCACACCATTACTGATCCACCTCCAAACCGGTCATGCTGGAGGATGTTGCAGGCAGCAGAACGTTCTCCACGGTGTCTCCAGACTCTGTCACCTCTGTCACATGTGCTCAGTGTGAAGCTGCTTTCATCTGTAATGAGCACAGGGCGCCAGTGGCGAATTTGCCAATCTTGGTGTTCCCTGGCAAATGCCAAACGTCCTGCATGGTGTTGGGCTGTAAGCATAACCCCCAACTGTGGACTTCGGGCCCTCATACCACCCTCATGGAGTCTGCTGGAGGTCATTTTGCAGGGCTCTGGCAGTGCGCCTCCTGCTCTTCCTTGCACAAAGGCGGAGGTAGCGGTCCTGCTGGTGGGTTGTTGCCCTCCTACGGCCTCCTCCACGTCTCCTGATGTACTGGCCTGTCTCCTGGTAGCGCATCCACGCTCTGGACACTACGCTGACAGACACAGCAAACCTTCCTGCCACAGCTCGCATTGATATACCATCCTGGATGAGCTGCACTACCTGAGCCACATTTGTGGGTTGTAATAGACTCCGTCTCATGCTACCACTAGAGTGAAAGCACCGGCAGCATTCAAAAATGCTGACCCCAATAAGCTTTAATAAAGAGGTCCTGTCGACGTCAATACTGGACGTCCGGTAGACTTCGGAAATAAGACGTCATCTGGCATCACAGTCTGCTCTTTCAGGGGAGCAAAATTGGACTTGCAGAAACAACGTAATACATCGTTTGGACGTGTCTTTGCACAGAGGGTAATGTCAATTTCCTGCTCCTGTTTAAGATGTCCACCCGACGTCCAAAAAAGTTACCTAGTTTGATGTTCAAATTTTGAACTGCATATTGACGTCCAAGTGGGGTCATGGTTAGCGTCCAAATAGCAGACCTAGTTTGCAGATCATGTAGATGTCCAGAATCAACCGTACAATCCCAAATTATGTTCTCAGGAAACTATTTTAAAAACCTGAATTACGTTATATGGCAACATATTAAGGGTTTTTTATGTTTGAACTGCACGTTTTGTTATTAGGCTATATTTGTATTTCAATTACGTTGCTCCGGTACATTTCGTTTAGCGGAATGTGCTAGAACATTCCATAGCGTTCGAAATTATATTGCAACATTCACAGTTAAGGTTAGGCATGAGGTTTCTAACGGTTAAGGTTAGATATGATCTTACTGACCTCCACCCTAGCAAAAACTACGCAGTTTACATGCTACGTCATGATCTTCATATGTTCATATTTAATGTTATTCGAGTGTTCAATTTAGTTCCTTACAAACGTAATTGACCCTCTTATACGTTCATATTTCACATATTACGGTTTTACAAAATAGTTCCTTCAGAACGTATTTCATGTGATTTAGGGCTGCCAGAATGGGTCTAGACCGACGGCCACAATATAGACATGATCTGTACGTCCATCAGACGTCTAATATTTAGTGGGGTAAAGCCTCGTATGTTTACAAGCTTACTGTAAAAAAGTCAATTTACCATAACCTTACCCTAAGTTTAACCTTAATAAGAATAGCATGTTATGCCTGAACTAAACATTCACCAAGAACTTTAAATTGTAACTGATTATTGACTATTCTTGGAAATGTTACGGTAGAGCGGCCATTCGATACATATGAAAGCTAACATTTGAAAGACCATATCCGTTAGTCTGTCCACATGATTTTCATTAAGTGCGATAACCCACATATTGTCATGAGGACAGGTAGGGCAATGGAAAAAACTCAACTTTACAGTCACCACCGCTATTGACAACAGTGCACATTTCTTTCAGAACAACTTTTCAGCTCCTCACAGAAATTCTGTTAGGATAAAGTGTGAAGTTACTCTGGTGTTGAAATGATAGCTGCTGTGAAAGGCTGTTAAACGCCTCCATAAATCAACCTATTGCCTCTCTAGCATATGGAAGCTGTTTGCCATCATAATATTCTGATAACAGCTAAAGGACTCCCACATTGACTCTGCGGGTTCAAGCTTTGACACAAATCACTTGGGGATAACCTTTTTCTTTTCCTGTGCTAATTGGTTTTAATTATACATGCAATTAATTAAAACTGAATGCCGTTAGTAGTTATTTTACACAAGGCAAACAGCAATACAGCAGAGAGCAGAAGTTAAAAGCCTTTCCTTCCTTATGTATGTATATATTTTTAAAGATGTGACTGAATGTAGTCTCCACCCCCATTAGCGATAACGAGTGTTGCAGTGTATGAGTGGGATGAATGTTGAAGCTGTCGTTTTCTCTCTGTGTGTAATGGATAGGCTGGAGGAGTGGGTGTCAAGGTGACACCTGGTAAAGCGTAGACTGGCATACTGAATATAGTGTAGATAAGTTGACTGTATATCCACTTGAAAATGAGTCTTTCTCCCTCTGTCTCACTGGGGGAATCAGTAGGCGTTCACATTCCTCCTACAATCTGAAAGGTCATTGGCAGCAAACCTAACCTTCTGATTCAATATTCAGATGTATTTGTAGATGAAAGACAATCATTTGCTCCAACATAATGTAGTTTGGATGAAAAACAACTCAAGTTAAAAGTTGATTTAAAGTTTATTTGAAAGTTAATTTGTATAAACAGCAGAGTGAGTTGCTTACTTGCAACTTTGACTCATCATCAAAGTTAAAGCTTCACACATGTAAACATTTCCAGTGGACAGAATGCCATCCAGCATTCAGTAATAAGCAGAGAAAATTGTCACCGCCTGTGTATGGTCTGTGAATACAGACACTTTTGGAGGACAAACAGAAGTGTTTTTTCAACCAAAGTGTTTTAATGTGAGGTCCAGACAGCCCTAGTGCAGGTCGTCCCACCCTCTCCGTCTGATGTACTGTCTCCTCTGGGATCACTCTCCATGCCCTGTCGCCTCCACGGCCCAGTCATTTCGCTGATTCACTGAGTGGTTCTAAGACTGAGACCGAGGTCCGTCTCCATTATCCTCCCCCAGCCCGGGGCTCGGGGGGACAGTCAGGGTGAACTCTGTCCCAGCCAGTTCACCACCGCGTCGACAGAATGACAGTGTCTGTGTGCTGCTGGGTTTGACCGCTGCCTCCATGTAACTGACAAGACGGCCAGTCGGCCACTAGTAGGAAACTGTGGGGAAAAAGTGGAAGGTCAGCCCTTAGCCAGGTCATGGATGGAGCATCCCACAGGGGCATGGAACAGAGCACGTAGCCTGCCGGCAAGTCTCCGTCCACAGGCTGACCTTCCACGTGTCCCGCAGCTTCCTCTAGGGGGCATTTTTTGTGTAGTTGCAGAGAAGCAGCCTCAGAACCTCTCAGATCCTTTTGACTCAGATGGCACACGTCCCTCGATGCGACCAAGTGACAGCGATGGAAAAGCCAAGTTCACACTGGAGGATAAATGCAAGAGTATGGAACATTTTAACTTATTTCTATCAGTTTCTCTGGGTTTGGAAAACAGAGCTAGTATGGAAGATATCATACACGGAGAACATTTCAACGTAACACTAAATACACATTGAAGTGGAAGGGATCTCCAGCTAGCAATGCTGAATGTCATATAGTTTTATTTCCTTGCCATTTGTATGGAAATATGCTGTATGTACATTTGCAATTTCAATGAAATTCTTAATTCACTGATAGGTGAGCACATGACATACTGTATATGTACAACAGGGTTTGACTTTAGTGAGTGAATTTGAACTTTAAATAATGTGCTATTTTGAAAAATAAAGTGTTTGTTTATTTCATGATCAGAGGATTCTTGGACATGTAAAATTGAACCATGCATTAAGGCTGTGAATATGTGGCTCTATCTTTATAATGGGGTCAGGCTTGGAGTAACATGTTTATATTCCATTATTTGTATTGCATGAGGTGGACAGAAAGGTCATGTGATGTATTATCCTACTCTCTCCTTTTCTTCCAATATAGAAACTGGACCCAACACTGATGAAAAACGGAAGGATATCCGACAGCTATGAATTGTAAAACCAGGAGAAAATCTGCATGACGGGCCTATAAAACGTGGTTGGTAAAAAGGAATCTATCTATTTTCACCTTATAAAGTAGGCTCTTTAAATTCATGGGAATCAGCTTGTTTTGCCCTATCTGCCTGAACTTCATAATTCTGTCCAATTTCAACTTCCATTTGATGGTGTAAATGTAAACGTCTTCCCAGTTTGATAGTATACATGACTGTAATAATATAGCATTTCTGTCCCTTCTGGATAAGGTCAAGGATGGGTACCTAACGCTACATATATTAATGTAATCTAATGGGGAGAAAGGAGAGAGGTGAGAGAGAAAAGAGGTAGGAGGATAGGGGAGAGGAGACAGAGGAGTGTAGAAGGAAGGAGAGAGAGGAAAGAGAAAGGAGGAGTGGGGAAGGAGGAGGAGAGGGGAAGGAGGAGAAGAGGGGAAGGAGGAGGCGAGGGGAGGAAAGCGAAGTAGAGGGGAGGGAGGAATTTAGAGGAGAGAAGGGAGGTAGGAGGAGAGGGGAGGAAGGAGGAGAGGGGAGGAAGGAGGAGGAGGAAGAAAAGAGGAGGAGGAGAGGAGAAGAAGGAGGAGAGGGGAGGATGGAGGAGGAGGAGAGGGGCAGAAGGAGGAGGAGAAGAAGGGAGGAAGGAGGAGAGGGGGGAAGGAAGAGGAGGAGAGGGGAGGAAGGAGGAGGAGAAGAGGGGAGGAAGGAGGAGAGGGGAGGAAAGAGGGGAAGAAGAAGGAGGAGGGACGGAAGGAGGAGAGGGGAGGGGAGAGAGCAAACTGTATCCTTTACAAACAATGTGAAATAATGACATGAAGTAGACATGAATAAATAAAGAACTAATGCATCATTTATATTGTAGCTACATGTTTACTGTTCACAGTGTTATTCACAATCACATCAACACATTATTTGTAATGATGAATATGTTTCAGATGATGTTTCATAGGTTGCTACACTGTTGGATTAGGAGTGGAAATTATAACCAATGACAGGCTACAGCATTGTACAATAACACAAGTAGAATGGACCCACACAACGAGCCTCTTTCATCGGACATTACATCCCAGAATCCCCATTCTCATCACCTGACACTGTGGTGGTATAGGTGAAGAGTATTCCTCGTTCTCTGTCTGCAGAGAGAAAATAATGAGATGCCTAATGACCTCAGAGCACCACGGTTTGGTTCTGGGGTCTCTCGTGTGGCTCTGACAATAGGCCGATTGTTCAGCTCAGCCGCAGGCTACGACTCTCACAGCCAATGTAGCTAATGAGGCTGCTACCACATCAGGGCTGAGAGCTGTTAACATGGTTGTCAATGTGTGACCTTTGTGGATGCTGCCTTGCCTCTTCTTCGTTAACCATATGCGTGCATTCAGTTTATTATATGCACGTATAATATTTTGACAGCATGCCAACTTTGTATCAATACCAGGGGCGATAGTGCATGAATGATGTACTTGATAACCTCCAGCCGCCACAGTATTTTCAAAAAATTACTTGAAGGTGAATTTTACTATTTTGCATGTTTGTGTTCGATGGTTCCTTGATAGAAAAGTAGACAATGGGCTAAGAGAAATGAATAGGGATGTTAATTCATGTTTGTGTTTCCTACAAAATCATCTGCTAATATTTAATAACACAAGCTAACAGTCTTTGGAATCAATGAGAGTATGTTTTTTATGGCTAAATCTCCTTTAATTAACAAATGACCACCAGAGGTGATTCAGGGTGATTTAGAGAAATGTGCACACATTAAATCCATAAATTCTTTGCAAAGCGGCGTATAACAATGAGGCACTCTAAACAAAAAAAACTGTTTTTTGTTGGTGTATTTTTATTGAAGAGCAAAATACAAAACACATTTATTCTTCATTCGATTTTTCATTGGAAATTATGTTTAGACATACGCATTCATATTTTAGGAGTTTTGGTTCAAAACCAGCTCTTTGCTGCCGCTGTGTTTCAAAATGTTAGTCACAATCTTCACCTAAATTAAGGGGCTTCTAAATCATCCAATGGAGGGGTTGTGTATCAAGTACATTCCTTTTGAGAAGTGGGATGGTACCTCCTCAAAGCTTACTATAAGAGAAGTCGTCTCAGGGGTTGTTTCAATATGTGGCTAGTGAATATTAATTGATAGAAATGGGTCATATTCCTGCAGTGTAGTCAGAACCATTGTACCTACCACAAAATTATTTTTATAATTACATGGTTCTTTGGCCCATTCAGCAGTTTTTTAAATGTTTGAAAGTGTGGGTAAAAACTGGAATGGATGGTGAGAGTTACACGTATATTCTCTGAATATTGTAATGGCTACGCAGTTTCTCCAGGCCCATTGACTATTTTCAGGTTGAGAAACCATCCAAATCAAACTGTAGAATAATGTGTCTGCTACAGTAAATCTGGGAGGTTGAGGTTCTCAAAGATATTAATGCGCCAACCCATCACCCAGATCAGCATTGATGGGCTGACAGGCAGGGTTGTATTGTGTGTCTTGTGTGTGATGCTGCAGGGAGGGTCCTGCAACAGTCAGACAGCATGGGGTGACCTTCAGGGAACAGGTGTTGGTGTCAGCGCTTACTCTGTCACGGCACATTGAGCAGCACTCTGCAAACACACAGAGAGACAGACAGTGTACCGGGGGAGGGAGAAACACTGAGGGAGACAGGGAGACAGGCATGTGGCTACAAGTAGACAGGCAAAATAGGGCCACGCACACATACACAAACACATCAGGTAACACAGGGTCACATGCACATACACATCAGATAACACAGGGTCACACACACATGCACATACACATCAGGTAACACAGGGTCACACACACATGCACATACACATACACATCAGGTAACACAGAGTCACACACAAATGCACATACACATCAGGTAACACAGGGTCACACACACCTACACCTCAAGTAACACAAAGTCCCACACACATCAGGTAACACAGGGTCACACACACATACACATCAAGTAACACAGGGTCACACACACATGCACATACACATCAGGTAGCACAGAGTCACACAAATGCACATACACATCAGATAACACAGGGCCACACACACATACACATCAGGTAACACAGAGTCACACACATGCACATACACATCAGGTAACACAGAGTCAAACACACATGCACATTCACATCAGGTAACACAGAGTCACACACATGCACATTCACATCAGGTAACACAGAGTCACACACATGCACATTCACATCAGGTAACACAGAGTCACACACATGCACATTCACATCAGGTAACACAGAGTCACACACATGCACATTCACATCAGGTAACATGGGGTCACACACATGCACATTCACATCAGGTAACACAGAGTCACACACATGCACATTCACATCAGGTAGTGGTGCAACGGATCGTCACTGATCCGTGATCCGTTCGGATCAATATCTTCGGTTCGGGACACACGTGATCCGCGGATTGATTACTGAAATAAAAAAAGTTTTGCGCATGTTCAGTCCGCTCACAGCATGGTCATGGCGAGCGGAGGAACGGAGGAGCTTGGACGTCCCGCGTCATTTAAATCCCCTGTATGGGAG
>JACXGM010034683.1:0-11902 GCA_016801145.1 Umbra pygmaea | reverse complement strand
AGAGAGAGAGAGAGAGAGAGAGAGAGAGAGAGAGAGAGAGAGAGAGAGAGAGAGAGAGAGAGAGAGAGAGAGAGAGAGAGAGAGAGAGAGAGAGAGAGAATTGAAAAAAACAAAGAGGAGGAGGAAGTATAGAGTGAATACAGATGAAGAGATGGAGAGAGAGAGCTTGGTGCTGCCTGTATAACCAGGGGCTTTAGTTAGCGCTGAGCTAACCAGCTTTTCCAACTTTGGACATATTCACAGTCCAAGTGTGTTCAGTGTGTATTTGCCCTGGGACTGTCTTTTATTAGACAGAGAGGAACAGTGTGTCTGCTAAAGTGAACATTTTATTCATATGCCCGTGAGGAAGTGATAGGAGCTGTTGAAATAAGTGTGGTTTGGGGTGTTCTGTGTTGTACTGAGCCTCTGTCGTGCTTGTTGTGATTCAGTGCTAATCCGGTGTTCAGACAGCTCTTTACGTATCATTGTAGTATTGGATTCACCTATCCCCAGTTCACATGCTGGTGGATGGACTTGGTGCACGCTGCGCTGCCCTGGTGTCTGTGTGTGTCTGTGTGTGTCTGTGTGTGTGTGCACTGTGTTTGTGTGTGTATACATTTTGGTGTGTGTGTGTGTCTGTGTGTGTGCACTGTGTGTGTGAGTGTGTGTACATGTTGGTGTGTGTTCACGTAGCAGCTGCATCTCCTGAAGCACAACCTGTCCCCAGAGCCCGGCGCCGAGCCGAGAGAGGAGAGGCGGGGGGGTGGAGGCGGGGGGTGAGAAAGCGAGGCTTTGAACGCCACTGGGATTTGAACGCATCTGAATCCAAGGTGAAGGTGAAGCACAATATCCATATATGCAGGTCTTTCTCAACTCCCAGGCCTGGGATGTTCGAGTGTAGCATTCAGGGTTCGGTCTGAGCTGAAACTAATTTATTTCAAGCACTGTAAGCACAAAACTCGCTTCTTTGTCGGAGGAATATGTGCTCTGCCAGATTCTTCGTTGTCCCGGAAAAATGACTAGCATCATGGAACACTCTGTAACCATAATATCAGGGTCTCAGTGGCATGGTGTGGTAAAGGCTAGCTCATGCCCTAACACACCGCAGCCTTGGAAGCTTCATTAGAGAAGCCTCCTCATGCTCTATTCATGAAATCATATGCTGACCATGGCCTGAGCTTATGCTGAGTAAACACAATCATTAAGTGGCAATCTGCAGTTTACATGAATGTTGAATATAAATCCTGTATGTAATATACACAATGAGGTAAGGGCGAGAAAACTACTAAAGTAATTTGCATTGTTGGCGAAGTATTGTGTAGTATCGGAACATAAAAATGTGTGTTTTCTCAAAGCAGCTTTCAACACATTGTAGATCTGGGTTTCAACATGGCAATGGCTTGCAGACACATCTGTGTTGTCATAAAAGGAAGAGGCAAAGCAGTAAAGTGAAGTGTAGGTTGTGATTTATACAGCGCAGGACAGCAGATGTGTAGTAGAAAGGGACGTTACTTCTCCCCCCCTCGGGTCTCTCCAGCTGTGCTGAGGGAACTTGTGAAGGGATGGATTGTTTGGCCATTTTCAAAGAAATGCCTGAAACTAGATCCCCCATAAAATGATCTTCACAAGAAGAAATTAAATGTCACTGTTCTAGTAATGTCATAAATGTAAAGGAGTGTTGCCTTGTTAACATCGAAATCAAGTAAGAGGTAAACAGACTCTTCCCCTAAAAAATGGAACTTCCAAATAATGGGATAGGGCAGACGGTGAGTCGGCAAAGATGTTGCAGATTTGTCTTTCCGTCTTTAATGGATGTGAGTTGATGTCCCGGTGCCCCCGTTCTGTAGGCTGGGATGTGGGGCTGGTATATAGAGGGGTATGTTCTGAAATGTAGGGGGGCTGAGGTTGTAACATTCCTGCCTGGCCAAAGTGCTTTTCTACAGCCCTACAATCAAAAGACGACGTGTTTATTTAAACTCAGGGTTGCCAAGTCTGTCAAAATTCCGCTAACCGAGCAGACCTCCAGCTCCGTAAGGCCTGATGGAAACGGGTACAAAAACACGAGCAGATCAATGGGTCTTGTGTGTGCAACCATGCATGCATTTTCTACTTGCGTGTGCAGGGGTGTGTAGTATGTTGCGTTTTCTGTGTGCATGTGAATGGGTGGGGGGATAACCGGGAGTTGTAAAGCTCATTTTGAAAGCTTTAGATTGGCCACTGATTGCTTTGGGCTCTAGATCAGTGGGGCTGAGAAGGACCATGGGCCCTCCCACTCCTGGTGTTAATTGGCGGTATGACCGGGGCATGGTGCCAACACCAACTGGTGCCGTACAGCCATGCAGGGAAGCCATCTGCTGCTGGGACACAGGGACGCTCCGGTACTGGAACTCTCTGCACTGAGGGAACGCTACTCGAAAAGATACAGGAAACGCTACACTAAAGATACACAGGGCACTACACTAAAGACTTTGGAAACGCTACACTAAAGATACACAGGGCACTACACTAAAGACTTTGGAAACGCTACACTAAAGACACAGCAAATTGATACACTAAAGATACCGAGAGTGCCTCACAAAAGATAAACAGAGCACTACACTAAATAAACAGGGGCCAATACATTAAAGATACAGGGGCCAGTACACTAAAGATACAGGTACCAATACACTAAAGATACAGGGACCAATACACTAAAGATACAGGGACCAAAACACTAAAGATACAGGGACCAATACACTAAAGATACAGGGACCAAAACACTAAATAAACAGGGACCAATACACTAAAGATACAGGGACCAATACACTAAAGATACAGGGACCAAAACACTAAAGATACAGGGACCAATACACTAAAGATACAGGGACCAAAACACTAAATAAACAGGGACCAATACACTAAAGATACAGGGACCAAAACACTAAATATACAGGGACCAATACACTAACGATACAGGGACCAATACACTAAAGATACAGGGACCAATACACTAAAGATACAGGGACCAATACACTAAAAATACAGGACCTATACACTAAGGATACAGTGAACAATACACTAAAAATATAGGGATCAATTCTCTAAAATACAGGGACTGATACACTAAAGATACAGGGAACAATTCACTAAAGATACAGGGAACAATACACTAAAGGTTACCAGTGCCCTCTAGCTAGCTGTCTTATGGGATGGTAACCTGCCTGTTTTGAGTCTGCATGATTTCAGAGGATATGTTCTCCCGTTCTGCACCACAGTATGTTCAGCATCGTCCTATTCTTCAGGCTAAGAGTTAAGAGGGCCGAGGCCAGTAGTCACACAGAATAAATCCAGGGTTGAGACTCTGTGTCCAGGGGCCTCGGCTGTGTTGAAGTCATCTCTGGTTCCTGCGCTGCAGGGAGGCATCAGACAGAGAAAGAGGGAGACGGAACTAGAGCAGGAGGAGCTGGGCTCAGTGGACGGGCCGCCGGGCTCGCTGGGATAGCCTCAATATGTGAGCTCTCCACACAGAGCCTCGTTGATGCAGTCGCTGAGCCTTCCCTCTGCCGGCGCTCCATTGCCATCTGTCTGTCTCTCCGTCTCTATCTCTCTCATCTCTGCTTTTGTATCCTTCTCTCCCCACCTTACTCGTTCTCTCACCCTTTACCTCCCACTCTCCCATTTCAGGGCGACGGGCGATGTTGCAGTACGCAGCCTGCAGGTGTGTGGGATTTGGGAGGAGACGGCAGTTTCATTTGCACTGGTTCAAGGAAAGAGACTGTCAGGAGCTTTTGCGTGCACATGCATGTGTGAAAGCACATAATGTTCTTAGCAACTTAACTACAATGCTTAAAACATCCAGTCCAGACAGGTTGTGTGGTAACGCAAACACAATTTTACAACACTACAAAGTTAGCATGAGTTCTCGTGGCTCCATTTCGGTTCCTGTCTGGAGTAACAGCAGCCATGTTTTGTGTCCCACTAGGAATGCCTTTTATCATGTGACTTGGAAACAGCTGTTTCCAATCAGGCTCCAGTGAGCCAGCCAGCCAGCCAAAATCTCAGTCTGTCAGTCAGCTAGTCAGTCAGGGAGCCAGTCGGTTCAGAGCTGTAGACTGTGTAGTTATTCGGTTCTATCCCTGGATCGGGTCAGAGGTGAGCAGACGGGAGAACAGGAGAATCGCGCCAAAAGCCTCCAATTAGCGGGTCATCCCAATTTGCTCGCCCGGGTCCACACTGCTTATCAGGCGTCTCGCCCTCTCGCCCTGTGGAACGTGCAAATCCAGGAAGGCGGCGTGCCGTCGAATAGAAATCTGGGGCCATCTGTGAGTGATTACCAGGGTTGTATTTTCTCATTGTTTCCCATCTGCACTCTGTGAGGCTAAGCGCTAGGCTCTCCTCCACTGTCCTTCGTTGTGTTGGCTGGCTCCCCTGTTCCGACTGTAATCCCAGGTTATTTATGACTGGTAATGTTTGGCAGAGCTGGCTGGTGTACAGGCCACTGCCAAATTAGCACAATTTAGCCGCTTCATCAGGAGCAGAAGTCTGCTCAGCGATACATAAAGACAGATTTAAATCTCTCCTCTTCCTCCTCCCACATTTTCTCCACCTTATTTTCTTTATTTAAACATGTTTTCTCTCTTCCAAATTTCATGAGGCAATTTGTAGCTGGCTCAGTGGGTTGAGCACATCTTGCCAAGCCGTTCTGTTTCTTATAAATTACTCACCAGCATGCTTGTTAGCTAACTGCTACGACTGAGCTTACAATTACCTACCACCAGGAGTCACTAGAGCAGAACAGGGTATGGCAACCCTCTCATGAGGCCAAACCCACCACCTCTAATCAATGCCCTGGAAAACATTTGGAATCTTGCTGGTCCATTCAAGAGCCCCCTCTGATTGCTACCCTTACTATAGCTTGTATCATTCCATGGTCTCCTTTTGCCCTGTCCCTCTCCCTCTCTCTCTCTTCCTTTCTTGCTTTCTGTGACTGTGCCTGAAGACTCGATGTGTCTGTGACTCACTGTCTTTTTGACTTTCTGTCTCTGTGACACACCGTCTCTGTGACTCACTGTCTCTTTGACTTTCTGTCTCGTTGACACACTTTCTCTGTGACTCACTGTCTCTGTCACTCTGTCTCAGTGACTCACTGTCTCTTTGACACTCTGTCTTTGTGACACACTTTCTCTGTGACACACTGTCTCTGTGACTCTTGTCTCTGTCGCTCTGTCTCTGTGACTCACTGTCTCTGCCGCTCTGTCTCTGTGACTCACTGTCTCTGTCTCTCTGTCTCTGTGACTCACTGTCTCTGCGACAGGTGCGATTTCTTTCAGACTGCAAGGGAAGCTTGGCGTCCCCTAAAATAAAAAAATGAATGGTCAAATATGTACTATTGTGCTAACATTTTATTGACGAAAAATGTGTTAGATCTCGAAGACAAGTTTGTTCAGAATCAGCTACATATAGCAGGTCGACTGACTCGATTTTCTTCTCATACATTCCCCTAGCGTCTCTGTGACTCGCTGTCAATTCATTTCAATTCAATTCTGCATTAATGGCATGAATGTTCAGGTCAAACAAAGTTGCCAAGTTGGTTCACAGCACACTGTCTCTGTCACTCTGTCTCAGTGACTCACTGTCTCTGTGACTTTCTGTAGCTGTGACTTTCTGTCTCTTTGACTCTGTGTCTCTGTGAATCTCTGTGACTCACTATGTCTTTGTAACTCTTTGTGACTCTGTCTCTTTGACTCTGTGTCTCTTTGACCCTGTGTCTCTTTGACTCTGCGTCTCTTTGACTCTGTGTCCTAGCTCTCCTTTGCCAGCGTCTTTCGTTACATCCCACCTCTTTCAATTCCCATGTACAGCAGAGGCTGTGTTGCTTGTAACGGCATGAGATTACACTAATGTACATATTCACTGAGTCAACATTTACATTTCAGAGCATGTTTGCAGGATTTGGTGTCCTGGGCCACTAATCACATCTGTGGCCCTTGTGATGCTGTGAGCTGGCAGCAAAGGGGCTCAGGAAAGAGTTGTATGTGGTCAAGCTCATGAGCAGAAAACACACCATTCCTCCTGCCATGTTGAGGCAGATGTGAGTTTCTTTGTCTCTAGTTCAGCCTCTGGCTTTCAGTCAGCTTGCTTTCTTATCCTTTGCAGAACATGTGGAGAGTTGAGGAATTGCGGTGGTACTTTTCAATTTTCTACCGTTGTAGCTTGTTGCTCCCTGTGCTCAGTCTCTCCTGTCTGGTCTGGTAGTGCTGCTGTGTGCTAACAGTTCCCTGTCTTCATTAGTGTCACAGCCATTACTGTAGACTCACCGGACTGACAGGCCCTGACTCCTAATTTGACGTTTGAGCAGCTGTTCCCAATATTCCTCATTCACTAAGTTAACGTATATAAATGTACTGTATTTGGAGAGGCAGTGGGAGTGGGGCTGACTTGCTGTGAGACCTAGCGGCTGTAAATGACAGATCTCATTTTAAAAGCAGTCACACAGAAAGCTCCGGAACGAATGGAGTGGGACAGGGAGTTGAAGGTTAAGGGCGCAGAGAAGAGGTTCAGTACATGTCCCTCAACTCAAATAGCTGCTGGTTTCAAAACACCCAGGATTCTCTATCAAATGATTGATGTCAATGTCTCTTTCACCACTCTACCCCCTCCTGATAGCCTGTCTGGTCTTTCCTACTCTGGGTAAACCCCCCTGAGCCTCGCCCACGGTATCCCCTGACCCCCTCCCCTACGATATCCCCTGACCCCCTCCCCTATGATATCCCCTGACCCCTACTGTAGTGCTAACTTTTTTGTATCTAACAGCATTATTACTTCCTAAGTCACTGTAACTATGGAATTTACCCAAAACCTTTCTTAGAAAACTGTCTTTTTCCACCAGCCAGCCAGTGTATTATAGGTAGATAAATGTCTCGTATTTTTCTCTAAAACAATATAATTTAACTATGACACTTTGTTACAAACAAAAAATGATTATACAAAGCATGATGTCAGTGCTACGTTTTGACCGAAAGTGTGGTTATTGGTTTCTGCCTTTGAATGGCACTATTCTGTACAGTATTCAGTTAATATAGTAATCCTGTTATATCCTACAAATAATATTCTGTAGTACTTACCATTTTATGACACACCTGTTTGTTTCCTGTCCTTCTAATCAGCAACATGATTCAATATGTAAAGTATATTCCTACGTAAAAGTCAAGCACTTAGGTGATTTAGCTGATTTGCATTCCGTTAGTTTGCATAGACAGGCTTACTGTGTTTTACAACACAAAGCTTACCTTCAGGCATCACCACCAATGGAAACACAGTATTCAAAGCATTTACTCTTTATGCGGAAAGTAGTCTGAGGAAAATATAGGTCAAATACTACTACAACACATTCTGGAAGTTACTTGTAGAATGTATTGGCTGGAAGGATTATTTTATCTATGCACAGAGGAATGTCATAGAGCACACTGTTACCTGATATCATGCAGTGTGTGTAGGGTGTTGTGTCTGATAATGAAGTGTAGGATAATGCATTATGCTGTAATATAATCTATGCACTGAAATGTACTGTCATTTAATCTGGTTTGGGGGTGCAGAGGAGACTCCACGCTGGCAGCATGGGAGAAGCTGGGGGGGGCATTGGATACTGTGTGGCAATTGAATGAAATGAGCCCCGGAAGGGATAAGGAATGTCTCCAACTCAGGGTGCAGTCGCTAACTCACTACCCCACTATGGGCTTGAGAGACCCCATCATTGCAGACTTGTCAAGGCCTCTTAGCTGGGCACACACTCACAAACACACACATTGCTGTATGCTCTCGAGCCGTTGTGTTACTGGTTGATAAACGTTTGAAGATGATGATGTTGAGAGTGTGTTAATCACCTAGCTGTGTATACAGTTTCTATGTATGTCTTTCTGGCATTAGTGCAGACAAGTGCAAGCGCTTTCTACAAGCTAAACTTGAACTGTCACTTTCATGGCTCTTGTGTAAGGTCTTATTATCTCTCCTGTTGTGTTTTATGGACGAACAAGGCAGATAAACATTATCTGGCGAGGTTAAATTCTGGTCATGGCTTACTTCACACTTGTACACTTGCAGCTTGCTGGGAGTGGTACATGAGTTTGTGAGGCAAATGGCTGCCAGTGTTTTCATATTTTCCCTCTGCTGGAGTGGAAAGACAGGAGGTCTAATCAGAAGATGGTTGATAGGATGATAGACCTATAGCACACAAGCACAGCAAGGATTGGGGACGCAGCCCAGACGTTAATTTACACCATAATCTCTTACACTGTATCTCAAGATGCTATCTGGTGAATTGATCATCAGTGACTGATCATGAAGTTCCAATCCAGCAATTCTTTGCATATTTTGCATATAAATATTTGCATATAAATATTTGTGCATTTGATTCTTAGTTTGGATTGATTCTTAATTGGCTCTGAATTTGTGTATAACTGTGTATATTATGTACTCTAAACATTTAGTTTGTAATGCATATAAGGACAGGTGTGTTCTCATGTTAATTTTATTAGCGCCTGGGAAATATATCAAATACCTTGAGCACACCGTTGTTAGCCGATTAGTTAATATTAAAACTATTAACTAATTACACCAATTTATTATTGGTATATCCAGTGTCACCTAGGTTTAGTTCAACTTAAAAAAAGGAAATGTAATTGTTAGAGAATACTGTACAGTATATTATGTTAACCTTATTAAATTAATGATCATGTTTGGGTATAGTATATTTCTTTAGTAAATTATGATCTTAGAATACAATTTAATAGCATTCAAATTCAAAATGTCCTATATTCACCTCAAATGTTTTATGTTTGTTTCCATCACTGTTTTTTCTGATCCTACTGGTGGAACCTTGTTACCATTACGGTAAAAAATTATTTCAAGTCATTAACTTAGTCGATTTAAAATAGGAAAATGTACTCAACACTTTCAAACTCATTTCCAAAATGCCACCGTAATTCAAGATGGACCTGCAATGCTAACAGGCCGTTACCCCTTCTGTCCTCTGTTCCACAGTTCTGCGTGATGACTTCAGACAGAACCCAGCAGATGTGATGGTGGCAGCGGGCGAGCCTGCTGTGCTGGAGTGCCAGCCACCCCGCGGGCATCCTGAGCCAACCATCTCATGGAGGAAAGATGGTACCAACATCAATGATCGGGATGAGCGCGTCACGGTAAGACAGCCTACTGAGTGTGCCGAGCATTCGATGTGCTCGCGCGCGCACACACACACGTGCACCCACGCCCCAGTGCTTTCTGGCTGAGCTCCAGGAAGATCAAAGTGTCTCTGCTGGCAGACGTGTGGCATAATGAAGAGAAACAATACATCATCTATTTGACAAACACAATAAAATCATATTGAACTGAGATTTGGCCTATCTGGAACAAAAGGCGTCAGTAGAAGTGTGCAAAAGGTGTGTCTCTGTTGTGTATGTCAGTGTGTTGTATACACTCTGGGGTCTTGTGAGATGCGATCCAAGGATATTCCCCCGTAATGCTGACAGGTAGTGACTCTCAGAGGGACTGTGATGGACAGAGCAGATACACTCCATCCTCTAGCCTCCTTCTGAATGAAATACAAAGGCTCTGTTGGCTTTGTACATTTCTCATCTTCTTTCTTGTCCAGGACATGTGAGGACTAACCACACACTGTCTGTCTGTCTCTCTGGCTGCAGTGCTGCTTGCCATTCCCAATGAAGTTAACATTAGTACAGTATGTTGAAACACCAAGCCATATAAAGTGGTAAAGGGAAAACCATGTTAGCTCAAGTCCCTGTGACGTATGTGTGGATATCCCTGGTGGACTCGCTTAGTGGACCCGGGCCCAGCTAGGTTTCTGCCTCATAGCTAAGGCACGGCTGGCTGGACTAATGGGCTGATATCCCTGCAGATAACACTCAGTCCTAATGAGTCCACATGCCCTGTAAACAGATGAGCCCTGCTGATTGGGCACTGGGTTTCTGCCCTATTTGTAGCACAAAATCTCCGCACCAATCTGTTGCTGCTTCAGCCACGGTGAGGTTGTGGCGGGGGGCGATGGTGGGTGGGGATGTTGTGGGATTTGGTTCTGTGGGAATGAGCATTGTGAGACCAAGCGGTTGGGTTGAATTAATTGGGAGAAGAGTTTTAAATGACAGGGTACTGGGCTATGCAGCGGTGCGTAGCATTACATCAGGGCGAGAGGGTGGGCCGTTTCTATTAGAGTTGTGTGCTGTAGCAGAATGTTACACTACCACTACATTGACTGTAGTGGAGTGAGGTGCTGTCAGCTTCCCATCATCAGACTCTAAAGTGCATGAGAACACAGCGTGGAGGAGCTGGATGGAGATCATTAACACGGTCACACGCCACCAGCCCCACCCGCTGACGGAGGCACCAGATGGAGAAGAGGATGCAGAAAGGAGAAGGAAAACCTGTGAATAAAATGTGAGAGTGGATAGAAGTGTTGTATTTACTGGTGTCTTTGACAAAGTTAAGTCACTGGAAACAATCAACCAAAACAACTTAGTAAACTGCAATGTGTACAGTCAACAGAGAGTAAACGATGTTTGAATGCTTGACCACCATGGTTAAGGCAACGTTAACCTGGTATGTGTCAAATAGGTATTCTACCTGATATTTTAAAGAGAAAAATGAGAGATTTGGGGTAAGAAATTGATTGACTGAGTCGAGAGGAAGAGTGAGGCTGGAGGAAGGCATGTGCTAGCTGACATGCAGGGGTGTGACAGGACTTGTGAGGAGAAGTTCTTCAAAGGGTCCTGGCTCTTTGTTCTCAAGCCTCTACTGTGTGATGCTGCTGTTCCAGATGTTCTGTGACATTATACTGTACTCTACCGCTCTACAGCTGCTTCACCCAAACACACATTCTAGGATTTTAAACACACTGCCACCAAGTGGGTTTGTTATACTACTGTGTGCATTATCAATGTAGTGGTTGAATAGCCTTATCAGAAACCAGGCTTCACTCAGTTTATATACTGACAAAACATTATTGTTGATCATTTAGCAATATAACATGAAATTACTGCAAAATGTATCCTTTGTGGTCTGAGGACAATAATATACAATGTAGAAACAGAAACGGCTTAGTATGAAGACAGAGAGAGGCAGAAAGTGCATCTCCAAAAGAAATCACGGATCACACATAGCTAGCTAAGCCCAGGCTAAATAAATATAATTGACTCTAAAGCTTTGCTCACACTCAAATCCGATTTTTACCTTGTATCCGAAACTAAGCAGATATTTTTTCTTCAGTCTGAACATGCAAAAACCTCATGAAATCTCGAGGCACATTTTGAAACCACCGGTCATATCCGATATTTGGCTAAAAGTTCCTTTTGCAAAACTCCGTATGTGACATGTTTTTGTCCAACGTCATCACTTGTCCATAAACAAGTCCCTATGACAACTAGGGCACCATGTAATTCCGACCAATCGTAATTGAAGAATGGCGATGTCATTGGCACAGTAAAACAATCTACTTGATTTATTATAACGGGACCAAAATGTGATTACTTATGTTAAATTTTTATATATCGCTTTCACTGCTTAACATTTACAAATGGTTGTTTCCCCTGTGTGTTCATCTGCCCTACAGTATGCTTTGCCATTATTACATTATTATTGTTTAATGCTTCAAGACATTGCTGTCTGAATTCAGACACACCCGATTTGGTGACTTGTTTTCCAAATCACATTAAAAAAAATTGATTTGAGCATTAAGGTCTACAATGTGAATGATGCTTAAGGTTTATATGTGGCCAAATTGCACATATGCAGGCCATCAAATCACAATTTGATATATACAATATATGATAATATATGATAATATTTTTACATAAAACTAAATGTGTAAGGTTGTCAGTTTAACATGATTGTAGTAATTGCAATTGGCTGAAATCTGTAATCTAACTAAATTCAG
>JACXGM010034682.1:0-11902 GCA_016801145.1 Umbra pygmaea | reverse complement strand
GCATCAGTGAATGGGGGGATGGGTATGTGATCAACTGGATCAGGTAACATGGGGGACTGGGTAAGTGATCAACTAGATCAGGTAACGGAGACTAAGAAAGTGATCAACTAGATCAGGTAACAGGGGGACTGAGTAAATGATCAACTAGATCAGGTAACTGGGGGCAGAGTAAGTGATCAGGTAACAGGGCTGTGTAAATGATTAACTGGATCAGCAAACAAGGGCGCTGTGTAAGTGATCACCTAGACCAGTGAACAGGGGGCTGGGTAAGTGATCAATTAGATCAGGTAACAGAGGGACTGGGTAAGGACTGAGGGTACATGGATTTCCTTCATTAACCAAAATGTTTCATGCAGGGATTTTATGTATGTTTGCAGGTGATAGTGATCATATGTGGTGATAGTGAGCGTGTGTGGTGATAGTGATTGTGTGTGGTGATAGGTATCATATGTGGTAATAGTGATCGTGTGATGATAGTGATTATACACTTCCATTCCCTCTTCTCCTCAATGTTAGGAGGGAATTCGCTCCTACTTTGGGACCCCTACCTGGCAGACTGTAGGCGTGTTCGTAGCGGGAGTTCTTACGGCTGCGCTAATGATCCGGAAGATGTGAGGAGGAAGAGGAGGGGAGATGAAGAGGCCTGGACTGAAGACTGTGTATTAGAGGGGCTAGTGATGAAGGTGAACAGGAAGAGTGTTTCTAGAAAAGGGAGAACATGAGGAAAACAATGAGGTGGGACCTGCTGAACCAATTGTCCATCCATCCATGTTAACGGTCAGGGTGTATCGTCCTGAATTCTTCTTACACTGAACTAAAATATAAACGCAACACTTTTGTTTTTGCCCCCATTTATTATGAGCTGAACTCAAAAGATCTAAGACTTTTTCTATGTACACAAAATACCTATTTCTTTCAAATATTGTTCACAAATCTGTCTAAATCTGTGAAAGTGAGCACTTCTACTTTGCCGATGTAATCCATCCACCTCACAGTTGTGGCATATCAAGATGCTGATTAGACAGCATGATTATTGTGCAGGTGTGCCTTAGGCTAGCCACAAAAGGCCACTCTAAAATGTGCAGTTTCATCACACAGCACAATGCCACGGATGTCGCAAGTTCTGATGGAGCAAAATTGACAGCTCCCACGCAGTGATTTAAAGCTACAACAGGCGGAGCTTGCCGTGGTGCTGAATCCACCTGTTGTGGCTTTAAATCACTGCCTGGGAGCTGTCAGTTTTTCTTCCTCAAAACTTGCGACGTCTGTGGGATTGTAGAGTGCCCTTTTATTGTGGCCAACCTAAGGCACACCTGCGCAATAATCACGCTGTCTAATCAACATCTTGATATGTCACACCTGTGAGGTGGACGGATTATCTTGGCAAAGGAGAAGGGCTCACTAACACAAATTTAGACAGATTTGTGAACAATATTTGAGAGAAATAGGCCTTTTGTGTACATAGAAAAAGTCTTAGATCTTTGAGTTCAACTGATGATAAATGGGGGCAAAAACGAAAGTGTTGTGTTTATATTTTAGTTCAGTGTAATACTGTTACCCTCGCTGCTGGAAGTGGGAGCAGCTCTTGATTGCACACAAAGGAATATAGAATGGAGAGACTTGGCCAGGGCACATTTTTTGAGTAATTTATTTTTTATTTCTTGCAAATGAACATGTCGCTGCGTGACATTTGTTGCTTCTGTCTCTTAAATATGTGTGATGAGATGATGAAATATGAATGTTTATTTTTCCCTCCCCGAGGTTAGCCATAAGTTTCACACGCTTCCCTGTTGCGTTATTGTTTTGTTTGCACTTTCATCCGTTGAGTCTCCGTTTTCTAGTCTGATCCTTCTGTCTCATCTGGGATCACAATGCTGGAAGGCCCCTTCATCTGTTCAGTCCTTGTGCTGCAAACATAGAAATAGAATGGATAGAAAGGCCATTGAACTGCTTGGCGCGGTCCTTCGATTAGTACACAACAAAATGGCAATTGTTATTTGTTAGCACGGTGACAATACGCAAATTAGTTTAATGCAGAAGTAGCCCACTAGTTCTTTGCAATGAAATGATACATACAAAAATGGCTGCCGCTTCGACCATTGTGCTACATTGATTAGAATTGGCCTTTCTATCCATTCTATTTCTATGGCTGCAAACCACTACTCTCAAGTTTACCTCTTATTAATATTGTTCCAAGTACTGTATCCTGAGGTGGTCTATTTAAAATAAACCACACCACCTTCCTTTGCAATCATATGCTCTTTTATACACAATGTTAATGGGGAAACAAATAAGAAAACATTTTATTTCATTTAAGTTGTCAGTGCCTTGGTCCTTTTTTCTTTCTTATAAATCACTTTGATATCTCAGCTACATTTTTCACTTTTTCTACATCTTTTGTAAAACTTATTTCCCCAATATTATCTTTTTGCAGTGACAATTGTTTTGTATGTTGTAATATGAACATGTAATAAAAACTTTTTATGGATTGAAATATTGGAAAAAAACTAGTGTGAATGTAAAACTATTTTCAATATCCAGTTTAAAGCCACTCTCCAGCACATCTTAGTGGTTACCTTTTTTCCAGGGACTTTCTTATTAGTGTCTAAAGTCTGCGGACCACCAGTCATTGAATCTTAAAATGGATTACTGTACACACTATAAATAAAAGTAATATTGTAGACTGAGTGTATATTATCAGTGAACATAAAAGGCATAATATTATCAGCTGAATAGAATAAGGACCTTTCATGATTACAAGTAAAATTGCAACTAAAATTCTTGGTCATTTACTGGTTGTTAAGAATCTAAACCGTTTTCTTAATTTCTTTTAGAACTGTCAAAATAAGCACTGGATATAGTAATGAATTATGCAATTTTAATTACTGTTATTTTTTTGGTATATAGTTGTTACAATTCCAGTGGTGGAAAAAGTACTGAAAATCTGTACTCAAGTACAAGTACTGTTACATTACTGAAATACTACTCAACTACAATTAAAACTACTGGTGTTAAAAAAGTAATTAAGTAAAAGTACAAAGTATTATTCTCAAAAACCACTCAGAGTGCTAGTTACTTTTTAACAGATAATGCTTAATGCATCAACAAAAAGCATTCAATCTGAAAGGGGATTATATAAATTGATCATTAATTGTTAAGCATAATGTGAAAGAGGGGTACATTTGGTTAAATGACTGCTGATTTAACCTATTGTATTGAAATTGGTTGTCCTAATATTTTGTGCAGCGCACACTTACATTAGCTAGTTCTGTCCTAACTGAATCCTAGGCTAACAACACTTTCTTCCAGGTGCGGCCATGGGCACTCGTGCTGCATATTTTTGTCCTTATTTCCACGCTTCTCAATGTTGTTGTCCTCTGTCTCTATTTGGTTTCTGTTTCTCCAAACCTTCAGTCAGGGTTCAAAATTACTTAGGACAATTGAGGGGTCCCCTAAAATGTTGTTATAAATTTTGTAAAACAAATGGCCACTGGATTGAATAATAATGATATCTGAAAAGACTGTACCTATTTGGTAGAAGTTTTACTTTGTTTAAAATTAGTCAATCCATGATCCGAACCAAAATCTTTGGGTAAACATTTAATACACCTTTGTCTAGGGCAGGGCCATACACAGACATTTTCAGTGCCATGTTTTAGCTTTGATTATTTAGTTAGCCTACAACATGAATATACTAAGATATGAACGTGAAAGTCGTTTAACAATTACTTATGAACTATTTGTCTGTTTGTTATGCTACAGTACATAGGCTATTGAATTATTTGGGTATTATGTTTCATTTGATTTGGGTTAATTAAGATGTTTTACTGTTGTGTCATTTCGAAGCCGGAAAAGTAGCACAATCTGATGACAACTATTCAGCAAAACTACTTTGAACCTGAATTAATGCCTTGTACTTGGCTGGGCTTTAAATGGCTGACATACTCGGCTGATCTGATCTGAGCTGGGCTGTACAGTACATGGCTGGACTGGGCTGAGCTGTGGTCCGCTGGCCTTTTTAACTGTACTCTGGTGGAAAATATTGTTTAAATTATTGTAAAACTTTTGGCTGTATTAAATACATCTTCATGAAGACATATAATCAATGTTCACTAAGCCAATCTACAATTTACCTCAACAACAGCTAATTTGTCATTACAATTTACCCTTAAAATAAGTTGATGAGCTTTCTTTTTCCTCTTCCTCTCCATGATTATCTTCCTAACTATCTTACCAAGCTCTCATGTACACACTTATTCATGCTCAAATCAAATAGACTTTAATCAACTCACAGACTTGAAGACTCGTCATCATTAACTGGGCAAGTAGGTTGTTAAAGCTAGCTTTGAATAACTAGTCTAGCGGCTCGGTCTGCTGTAGTGATGGACATTCTGAATCTCTATACTGAACTGAATCATTCAGTTCATTTAATAAAATATTCTGATCTTTTGACTCACTGAATCATTTTTAATTAATCTTTTTGTTCTCCTGCTTAATTCTATAATAGCACTGAATTAAATGTTTCCAGCACACAAATACAGACTAACCATAGTTTTTTTCCCAAAATTAGCAAATGATTAAGTCTTCATAAAGTAAACCTTTGTCTACTTAAGTTATACCCATCATTACCTTTGACTAAATTAAAATGTGACACACAGGGGCGCTGCTAAGGATTTTGGGCCCCATGAAAAGAATCTTGACAGGGCCCCCAACACAGCTGAGACAGGGCTTCTCTGGGCCCCCTCTTAGTCATGGGCCCCGAGAATCGTCATCCTTTACCCCCCCTTTACAGCGCCCCTGGTGACACAGACCCTATGAGTTATGTTATTACTTGAATTATTTAGTTAGCTCAACATATGACCACATTGTGATATGAATTTGAACAGCTTTAAAAGATTACTTCAGTTGTTAAATGGTATACTCTATTATTAATCTGTCAGGCTACATTGTCTATTATTGTATTATTTGGTTAACATATTTCATAACATTTGGTTAACATGTTTAATGCACATCATTGTGAAGAGGGAAAGGTAATTTAGCATAATCGGATGAGTAAAGTATTTTGTAAAACAAATTTAATTTATGCTTTAATTAGTATGTCCAACATTCCATTAAAAGTAGAATAATTTATGAAACTGTAGTCTGCAATTACTATAAACTATCCAACTCAAATAACCTTTATTGCTAATCATTTTACTCTTTGTATTGGCAAATACACAATTTGTGTAGCAGTGTTCCTGGCATGTCGTACAAACTCCTTGCTGATTGGATTGTGTTCACCAAGTCTGCGTTTATAATCTCTCACTTGCTGTTGCGCGCAGGACTGTTTCTGAATATCAGACAGAGATTCTTTAAGGCTCGTGGACTGAAAAACAGAGTTACAAACAACAAAATGGGGGAGTTGAAAACAAATCTTGACTGAACTCTGTTTGACTTCATAGGCAAAATCTACGTGATTCCCATAACTTGCGCAGAAGTGATTTCCATTAACAAATCTTTTAGAGCAGCGATTCAGTAAACCCAGTTCACTGAAAAGATTCGCAAATCACTAGTCTGCTGTTAGCTATGGAAAGCCATTTTGTCACTATTAAATAAATAAATATGGCTATGAAATAAGTCCTGAAATAAATAAATGACACAATAAATATATAAATATTTAAATATAAATATATAAACGCAGTCCAATAAAATAAATAAATTGTTTTTTTATTTCATAATGGTGTTTTTCAAAGGAAACCTTTTATTTCAGGGGACTTTTATTTCATAATTCCACATTTATCTATTTTAAGGCACTCTTATTTCATAATGACACATTTCATAATATCCATTTGTTATATTCAAATGAATGGGGCGTGGTTATCTCACAGATTCAAACACACAGCACCCGTATGTTTGACCATTGAAATACTCGGGCGATAAGTGATCTTGAAAATGTAGACATAGACTTCAAAGTTTTAAATAGTTTGAGAGCGATTGAGCTCAGTGTTCGTGTGGAAGATGTGATAAGCTTATGAAGATATGATCGCTAACTATGTGTTATCTGGTCTATCAACACAAGAAATTGCGGATCTGTTTGGTGTGTCACATGATTCAGAGGGGATCGATTTATCAACCTGAGAAATCGGTGGTCTGTTTGGTGTGTTACCCAGCACAATTCAGAGGGGAACACAAAGGTAGTGAGCATTTATCACTTGCAATTTCCATAGGCAGATGTCCCGCACCTGTGCTTGAAGGTTCTATGACATCTTCCACACAAAAACAGTGCTCAATCGGTCTCAAACTAATTAAAACTTTAATGTCTTTGTCTATATTTTGAAGATCACTTATCCGCCCGAGTTTTTCAATCAAGTCTTTAGTACAGGTGCTGTTGATTTTGTTTGAATCTGTGAGATAACCACGCCACATTCATTTGAATATAACAAATGGATATTATGAAATGTGTCATTATGAAATAAGAGTGCCTTGAAATATATAAATGTGGAATTATGAAATAAAAGTTCCCTGAAATAAATAAAAGGGTTCCTTTGAAATACACCATTATGCAATAAAAAAAACAATTTATTTATTTTATTGGACTGCGTTTATATATTTATATTTAAATATTTATATATTTATTGTGTCATTTATTTATTTCAGGACTTATTTCATAGCCATATTTTTTTAACTATGGAAAGCCAAAAATGGCTTTCCATAGTTAGCTGCCAGCACATTTCGCTCCAATTACCAGAAAACTAGCAAGAAACATTGACAAACGTACTCTTCTAATCATTACAGGGGTATCTAGTTAATGCAACTTTTGATACAGGATATAATAATATATTGATAATATTGTACTATTATGGAGGACCAAGTCTGCCAAAATAAGAAATAAACAAATAAATATATGCATCAATAAAAATGTTTATACATAAAATTATACATAAAATTATACATAAAAATAGAAAAATATAAAATTATACATTAATTAATCAATATTATTTCCCTATTTATTTATTTCCATGATAATTTATTTCTGTATTTATTTATTTAGTTCCATGATTATTTATTTCTGTATTTATTTATTTTTATATTAATTTATTTCCATATTATTTTATTTCTGTATTTTTTTATTTCTGTATATATTGTAGCAACTATCCAGGTTATGTGTGTTGCTTAGTGTTCTATTAGATTTATTTGTCAGGTTCACAGAATTAATTACTGGTTTGTGTGTTGGGGAAGTTGCTGGAGTTGCTTTTCACCATTGTTGACAGTGGGGGACAGATGTCCAGATGTGATTGGTGGAGGGGCAAAATTAGTTAGTTAGGGGGCTGGGTCTAACAGGATATGTTCTTGCTCATCTTTGGGTCTTTCTCTTTTGTTCTTGGAGTACCTGTGTGGCAAGACATTGATTTATTTAGTCTAATGTGGCGTAAGCTATGGCCAAACAATAGCTTAATAAACCGGTGGTTCAAGAACGGTAAACCCTGTTGTGGACATTGTTTAATTAAATTATTAGCGAGGTCATTACAATATTTATTTCTGTATTTCCACATCTGCCCACCCCTATTGGGTGTGTTTGTAGTGGACATGTTTGTCAGACAAAATGAACGAGTCAAAATAGCCCGAATAAACTAGCTATTGCCTAAACTTAGTCGTCGTGATTTTCCTCGTCTGTTGCTCTGTATGTGATTTTGCGTGTGAAAAATTAGTCAGTTCAGCGTTGTTTTTCTTGCTACTGGGAAGGGTGATATGTATGGCGTTCCGATAGGCTCTTTACTATGGCATTCCGATAGGCTCTTTACTATGACGTTGCAACATGCACTCGTCTCAGTGAAACGTCTCGTCTGCGTCTGTAAGACGTGACGTCTGCATCTGTAAAACGTGACGTCTGCGTCTGCCGAACGTCTGTAAAACGTGACGTCTGCGTCTGTAAAATGTCACGTCTCTCTAAAATGACGTCTGCGTCTGCTGCGGGGTTATACCAACTCATAAGGAATTAATAATACCTTATTCATTCTTTATTTTTTCGCCACTGATCTTTAATAGTGTTTTATAATAAATTAAGTGTTTTTACCTTGCATATGTATAGCTTTTTTCAAATAGTAAATATTAAATTTACACAAATGATCTTATTAAAATTTTTGTTTGCCATTGTTTCTTGTCAACATATTCACAGATAGGCTACTTGTAAAGAACTCATAAAAAGTTCTCATAGCATTTATGTAACCTACGATTCACCACTAGGAGTCTCTTGACCATCACAAATAATATTTGTAATGTTTAATTTTAGCATTGTATTATTTAGTTTTAGAGTTTCGCCAAAGTTTGATTGACAGGCGATTTGACAGTAACAGAATTAGCCGATAAAACCAAAATGGAAAGGCGAGCGCGGATTATTTTTAAAGGTACACTGTGTATAATTCCGTGGTGTGAATACAGAGATACTTTCTCTTTCAAGGAGCAGCTTCCAAAAGCTTTACAACATTTATTTCATGATATTTTAAAAAGTGAAAAAGGCAGTTTAGATAGGACAACTATTATATCTACACCATGCAGTGCATAGTTAGATGTTTGTCCCGTAGTATCAATAGCCTACGCCAAATTGTCTAAATCCAACAGTTGTCAATACATTGCACATGGGGGATGATGAAGTAAAAGAACAGTCGACATTCAGTTAATTACGATCCATTTACAGCAACAACCTGCAAATGGGGTTAACTGTCCTGCTCACAGACAGAACTACATTTCCTTCAAGAAAATAAAAGAAAATAGGCTACTTTAGAAACACATTAAATGTCCATTACAAGCAGAGCTGATATTGCTTTACGGACATCTATTGTGTTTATAAAGCATTTTTTGTTATTGTCCAAAAGGCTACTTATTGCTTTTAATATAAGGAGCATTTTTTACAATGTGGCTCATATTGAAGATTTTTGAAATTGTAATTTGTTATAGGCTAGGCTATACATTTTCTCCACTTAATGTTTCTCAAAATGTTTCTAAACGAAATATTAAATTAATGTAGGCCTAGTTCAAAAATATCAGGTTCACAATTTTACCCATAGACAAGGTTTCATCACAATCCAATGACTCGGTTAGCTCACTTTCAAAGGAAAGTAATGACAAAGTAATTAGGCGTTCTGTCAGCATGAATGGCCTCTGACACGTTTTTTATCCGCTTGACAGTGGAAAACACACGCACAACCGTGCAGCTGGTGATAGGCATAGGGACGATAACTCGAAGAAGCCGGTTCATGTTTGGAAAAATGTCTTTCGGACAGGTGTCAAGAACCTCGATCAGACATTGGAAGCAGGGCAGCTGACAGGGGGGGACAATCGGGAATGTTGTCCCGGGCCCAGTCCTGAGGGGGGCCCCAAATTTTGTTTTTGCACAGTCTTTTTTTTTTGCGGGGGGCCCTAAATGTGGAGTTTGTCCTGGGCCCACAGATTCCTGTCGGCGGCCCTGATTGGAAGGATCAACTCTCCTGTAGCCCCTATGTTTCATTTAAATTATATTTACAAATCACTTTCACATTTGTTTCTCAATCTGATTAGGTGGTAAATAAAAATAAAACGCACTGCCATGTAAGTAGGCCTAATTCTGTAGGATTTTACCAAGTAAGGCCCAATTCCCTTTAATTATAAATTTAAAACAAGTGTGATACAAGTAGACTATATATGTCCGATATGTTTAAACATAAGCTAGCCTACTTGTATTCTACTGGTTGTAGATTTCCAACAAGTAAATTTTTTTAACAAGGTGCGTTATTCCCGCCTCCTTGTACACAGTGCATGCTATTTTTGTTTTCAAATTGAAAAATTTGGTGACTTAGTTCAGCATTGCCAAGATGAATTATCCATAACCACACGGAACCAAAACGGTCATTCTATTTATTGTTTTGAATTTCTTAAAATTCGTAAGATGAACTAACAGCTTGTTCCGCGATGTATTTTCAATGTGTATTTTCAATGTGTGAGAACACGTGGCGTAAGTCGGACATAGCATAGGCTATATCAATTACTCAAACAACGTTTTGAGACACTTTATTTCTAACTCAATTTTAGATATGATGATTTCGAATATGAAATGTAAGATAGGTGAACTGCTTTAGAAAATTTGATGTTTCACAGGTTCAAAGAGATGGGATCTGCACTTGCATACTCTGAAGGTCGAACCTGCTTGGTCGTTCTTTGAAAGCACTTGAGATAGGCAATAGGCCTATACATTTTAGTCTAATCAGAATTAATTTAAATAGCCTAGCATTTCAATGTTGTCGTTCTCAAGCCACATCGGAAACTTACTTAAACGACAATGATTTATTTTGTGTGATAGACAGATAAACAATAAGAACAACCAATATGCTGAAAAAACATTAATTTGGCCGATGAATTACATATGTCGTAAGAAATTTACGCGAAACCTGCATTTATTCCCGCATAATAAACGTTATGTTTAAATTAACTGTTCAATAGGCTATCTGCTGAACATCTGAAAAAACAAAATACCGGTAATCAAATCAATTACAGGATTATCATTCGTGATTTCAGTCCTAACCGTCTGTGTGTGGTTTCGGTTTGCCCCGTTCAGCTACGTGTGTGCGCAAGCAGTATGAGAGCAGTCTGTGATGCTGGATTAGAACTCACTCGGATTGGCTGCCCTGATCGCTGATTTTCATTGTCCCGTTTGCGATTGGATGAAAAGAAATCAGTTAAGATTTGGATATAATTAATTTTATGTCTAGTAGCGAATTGTGATTTAAAAAGTAACAAAGTAGCTACTTTACATAGTGAAATGCCTACTTATTAAGAGTAAAATTACAGACTTAAAAAAAAAACTCATGAAAGTACAAGTACCCGAAAAAAATACTTAATTACAGTAAAGGAAGTAGTTGTAATTCGTTACCACTGAAAACCACACTACAGGCTGATCCAATTTTGATGTAATGTCCTTAAAACAAGTCAAAATGAGGCTCAGTAGTGTGTGCGGCCTCCACGTGCCCGTATCACCTCCCTACAATGCTTGGGCATGCTCCTGATGATGTGGCAGATGGTCTCCTGAGGGATGTCCTCCCAGACCTGGACTATCCACCTACTCCTGGACAGTCTGTGGTGCAATGTGGCGTTGGTGGATGGAGCGAGACATGATGTCCCAGATGTGTCAATCGGATTCAGGTCTGGGGAACAGACGGGCCAGTCCATAGCTTCAATGCCTTCCTCTTGCAGGAACTGCTGACACACTTCAGGCACATGAGGTCTAGCATTGTCTTGCATTAGGAGGAACCCAGGGCCAACCGCACCAGCATATGGTCTCACAAGGGGTTTGAGGATCTCATCTCGGGACCTAATGGCAGTCAGGCTACCTCTGGTGAGCACATGGAGGGTTGTGCGGCCCCCCAAAGAAATGCCACCCCACACCATTACTGACCCACCGCCAAACCGGTCATGCTGGAGGATGTTGCAGGCAGCAGAACGTTCTTCACGGCGTCTCCAGACTCTGTCACGTCTGTCACATGTGCTCAGTGTGAACCTGCTTTCATCTGTGAAGAGCACAGGGCTCTTCACAGATTTTGCCAATCTTGGTGTTCTCTGGCAAATGCCAAACGTCCTGCATGGTGTTGGGCTGTAAGCACAACCCCCATCTGTGGACGTCGTGCCCTCATACCACCCTCATGGAGTCTGTTTGTGACCGTTTGAGTGGACACATGCACATTTGTGGCCTGCTGGCCCAAGTAAAAAAAAAGTATATTTAAATTATACTCCAGTATTATACTTCTAGTATACTTATGGTTAACCATAAGTATGTATTCAATGTATTTAAGTATATTTGAAGTATACTTTCAAAATATACATACCAAAATAATATATTAGAAGTATATTTAGGATGAATAAAATACATTTCAAGTACATTTAAATATACTTTTTT
>JACXGM010034681.1:0-11799 GCA_016801145.1 Umbra pygmaea | reverse complement strand
CTCAGAATCGGTGTCTAGGTCTCGGCTGCTCGTGGTTTCAAGATTAAACAACCATTTTCATTATTTTGCGTCTTTACTACACTTTAAATGTGGGATTTTTTATAGAAATAGGCATAGGAAAGGAAGAGACCAGCCAAACTATGACAAAAAATGTATATCAAACATAGACGTTAAATCTCACGATGCATATCAGTGAAAGACTCACTGCCATCATCTCCATATTGTGCGCTTTCAGTGTTTTGCTTGGCCGAGATTTTTGTCGCCTTGTTGTTATAGCCAAAGATCATTAATTGTGTGGTTTTTTGGACCCATCCAGAAAACTCAACCTTGGAGTACCTTTCCTCACCGGCATGGGATTCTGGACTTTCTTTTAATTTATCACACCCTGGAAAGTCAACCCTGACTGTCTTACCTGGTGCCCAAAACTACGTAACAATTCTACCATTAACCAAGACCGTGACTCCTGAGAACTGATTTTCCAATCATAGACTGTTATTTTACAAGCCATAGGTTGCCAGACAACTAATAGGAATCTATGTAGAGAAATACATATTTGACTAACAGTATCTAAAGATTCAGCATAGCAAACGTATGATTTGGTCTAATTTCCCACTAACTGAAAAAATAAATTAGGACTGGGTTATATGAATATATTTTATAGCTCCACTAAATGAATATCTCTGTATATTTAATTTATTCTAACAACTAACAATATACATCTCAATATTGTTTTTAAAAAGGTTAGAAAATGTGTACACAAATGTATAAAAAAAAGTAGAATTTCTTTATTGAAATTAGCTAATGAAAAGTTGCACTTTGTCAAATAGTTGATGAAAACACAGATTGTTTTTAAAATGTTTACCTATGTTGATCACTATTCATTTAATCCGAATGTATTTCCGGAAAAGAATCATGCTCAATCATATATCGGATTTGTGATTAACTTATTTGAACATGTAGCCTACATTATGCTACCATACCATTTGTGCCTACATTTACATCTTTACATTTAATATGCTTTGCACTAATTTTGCTGCTCTGAGTTTATTTAAAAACGATCAGGGAAAAAAGGATGTTACTGCAGCAGTTTGCTGAAAGTGTATCCTGGAGGCAACAGCTGTTTAAATTCTCGTTCACAGTACACTTCTGTTCCAATCACAGGGTGAGCATCCGGTTTGACAAATTGAGGCAAATGAGGAAGTGCCTTAAACCTGCATTCTATCTGAATTCCGCTGGGGGCGATGTGTCTGGTTGCAAAAGAGCTTGGATTCTGTAGAAGTCTATGAGAGATTGAGCCACTTCTCACTTGATTTATTACTTTAGTAAACACTTTCATAATGAGTATATGGTCTCAATCGCTAGATTTAAGCCTTTTGTAAAAAGTCATAATGTTAGTTTTTTTAATTATGGTATTGTTGACAGGCGATAAAGCAAAAGGTACGTTTAGGGTGTGGCTATGATATGATTGACAGTTTGTGGCCTGTCTGTCAATGACAGAGGTTTAGCATCATCCATGACACATGAACTTCAGTTTGGGAAAGACAAAGAAGAACGTGACTTTGAGACTTTAATCGCCTAATAATGTCTTGTTCAGCTTTCGGTTGCACGACAAGACACTCAAATGAGTCGGCAGTTCAATTTTTCAGGTAAGTAATGTTAAATTTGTAATACTGTTTTTCGTTAGTCAACTTTAGCATACTAATTAACATCCGTTAGCTAGCCAGTTTGCACATTGCTCACCGAGGGAAGTGGGCTAACTAAATAAGTTATGCAGACCGTATAACGGATAAAAAAAAATATATGTACCGTTACAGTCGTATACAGTAGATATGCCCAACATTCTCGCTGGTGATCTGTTTTTAACCATATTTCGTGTTATTGCATGTAATGGAAACAGAGCCGGCCCTAGACCTTTGGGGGCCCTATGCAAAATTTGGTTGGAGGCCCCTTTGACCATTTTAAGTACGTCGAAGTCACTGACCAACACTCAGGGCCGGCCCGCCCATTAGGCAAGATTAGGCAGCCGCCTGGGGCGGCACGAATTTGAGGCAGCATTTTCTCAATTGGCTACCGCCTTCCGGCGCGCGCCTCTGATTGGCGTAGCTGCAGCCCTTCCCGCCCTTAGGACACCATTGCGAACACCTGCTAATAGCAACTCATGCATCCCGTATAGTGTTCGTTATTAGTTTGTATCAGAGCCATTGTGATAGAGCTCTAGTTTGTATGCTTTTGATGTCGTCGCCCAAGGTGCCAGTCATTCGCAACGCTGTTTTTTTAAATGAATGGAGCTGCCAGGATGGCTAGGCGAGTAAACTTGTGAATAAAAGGCAAGTGTTAATCACGTTCTGTCACATTTTGTGTAGGAAATAGGTGGATCAAATGTAGGGTCGTAGGCTACTCATTATTTTAATTAAACAAAGGAAACACTATGCTACACTTAAGTATTATGCCTCAAGTCAATTATTTCGTTTGTTTAATTAAAATAATGAGTAACCTACAACCCTACGACGCCGCCAGACATTTTTCACTGGAGGTGCTAAGGGGGAGCTAGCTCAATGCATGGAGGTGCTGACATGAATTGTGTTTACGCGCGATCAGGCGACCTGTAAAGCTTTCTTAAACTCAATGACACAAGTGTCTGTTCAATAGGAGAAAACCTAACAAAATTTACGATCTCAAAGTTCTATGCCTAATTCCCAATGAGACATAGACAAATCACCGTACACTCTAAAAACAAATGGTGCTAAATAGCACTAAAAGTGGTTCATTGGCTTGTAATCATAGGGGAACCACTTTAAGTGCTATGTAGCACCTATCTTTAAAATGGTGCTATGTAGAACCATAAGAGGTGCCATATAGCACTTTAAGCACACCAAATAACCGCTAAAGAACTGCTGAAGAAAAAAAACTGGGCTTAACAAGTTCTTTAAATGGTAGTGGTGCTATATAGCACCATAACCACCACAAAGAACCCCTGAAGAACCTCTGAAGAACCACCTATTTTTAGAGTGTACTCTTTTAAAACTATAAATTAGAGACAGCACAATTAATGTGTTAATATTGCATTTTGTGTCAAATGTTTAGCATTGTAAAAAGTCCAAAGTAAATGTATAAGGCTTGGTATATAAATGGAGTTCATAAATAACCATAAGGAATATTTTACTTTACTCTTGTGCCGCATTCGCACGAAAGCCGCAACGCGTAGGTGTAAACTTGTCACTTCTTTTAAGCCATGAAGAAATAAAGGATTTTTATACTTTCAAATACTACTGAGTGCCTTGGAATATATTTTTTCTATTTTGACTTAAACAACATCCCGAACATCCAAAGAGCACCAAGATAACTAACTCACACCCTGTGTAGCACTATATCTGCATTTTTTGCTTTCTATTAAATATACATTTGAATCATTTTCATTGCAGATGTGGTGCCTTGTTAGGGTAAATTGATAATATACACACCTTTTGGATGTGAGATTTAAATGCCCCAGATTTCATTCCAAACAGATTTCCTTCTGATGCCAGGCTTAAGCAATGGTTGGTGAACATGAGGAGAGACCCAAAAAGTCACGTCTGTGCAGTTCCCAATTTGAGGAAGATCAGTTTTTCACAGACAAGCAGGTAGACAATAATTTTAATGCATTATTCATACTTTTTATTTATAACTTAGTGGTGTAAGTGTCTGCAATAGAAAACATAACTTGGAGTACCAAAACACTCTGTGGAATCGTGGATAGCAACATTTAATGAAATCATCAGTCACCCAACACGATGTTTGTGATAATGGTGTCAAACTTTTAATATCCACCAACATAATTTCATTACATCTGACAGAAATTGGTGCAATTGCAAGTGCAGCCAATTTTCATTTATAAATCAGGGTGGATAAGGAATTTCATTTTAGAAATTGTCAGGGGTGCCTAAACGTACGTGCATACGACTGTATTGTCATTTTGGCTTCATTGCTCTGATGTAAATGGTTTTGTATATACAAATATGTTTTGAATATTTGAATAACCACTATTAAAAGTTATTTTTCAGAATTTTTTTGAGTAATATTCCTGTGATATCTTAATCTACCTGCTGATGTTTATGTATTTACCACTAGGTCAAGAGGAGGCAGAAGGACACCGCTGGGCCTACCATTTTCAAATTTCCACCGCACTTGTGTCCAAAGAAAGGAAGGAACTGCGCCACATGGACCAAGTTGGTAAGTATGATCACAGAGGTAAGAAACAGTTAAGTCTCTACAACTGGCCCTTCATGTTCTTTAGTCAGCTGTCTCGCTCAGCCTCATGGGGTGTCTCTTCTGATTTGTGTTCTATGTTGGATAACAATGCTCAAAAAAATAAAGGGAACACTTAAACAACACAATGTAAGGCAATCACACTTCTGTAAAATCACACTGTCCACTCAGGAAGCAACACTGATTGACAGTCAATTTCACATGCTGTTGTGCAAATGGAACAGACAACAGGTGGACATTATAGGCTATTAGCAAGACACCCCCAATAAAGGAGTAGTTCTGCAGGTGGTGACCACAGAACACTTCTCAGTTCCTATGCTTCCTGGCTGATGTTTTGGTTACTTTTAAATGATGGCGGTGCTTTCATTCTAGTGGTAGCATGAGACGGAGTCTACAACCCACACAAGTGGCTCAGGTAGTGCAGGTCATCCAGGATGGCACATCAATGTGGGCTGTGGGAAGATGGTTTGCTTTGTTTGTCAGCGTAGTGTCCAGAGCATGGAGGCGCTACCAGGAGACAGGCCAGTACATCAGGAGACGTGGAGGCCGTAAGAGGGCAACAACCCAGCAGCAGGACCGCTATTTATGCCTTTGTGCAAGGAGGAGTAGGAGGAGCTCTGCCAGAGCCCTGCAAAATGACCTCCAGCAGGCCACAAATGTGCATGTGTCCACTCAAACAGTCAGAAACGGAAGTCATGAGGGTGGTATGAGGGACGGACATCCACAGGTGGGGGTTGTGCTTAAAGCCCAACACCGTGCAGGATGTTTGGCATTTGCCAGAGAACTCCAAGATTGGCAAATTCGCCACTGGCACCCTGTGCTCTTCACTGATGAAAGCAGATTCACACTGAGCACATGTGACAGACGTGACAGAGTCTGGAGATGTCGTGGAGAACATTCTCCTGCCTGCAACATCCTCCAGCATGACCAGTTTGGCGGTGGGTCAGTAATGGTGTGGGGTGGCATTTCTTTGGGGGACCACACAGCCCTCCATGTGCTCGCCAGAGGTAGCCTGACTGCCATTAGGTATCGAGATGAGATCCTCAGACCCCTTGTGAGACCATATTCTGGTGCGGTTGGCCCTGGGTTCCTCCTAATGCAAGACAATGCTAGACCTCATGTGGCTGGAGTATCACATTGATGCTATGGACTGGCCCGCCCGTTCCCGACCTAATCCGATTGAGCACATCTGGGACATCATGTCTCGCTCCATCCACCAACCCCACGTTGCACCACAGACTGTCCAAAAGTTGGCGGATGCTTTAGTCCAGGTCTGGGAGGACATCCCTCAGGACACCATCCGCCACCTCATCAGGAGCATGCCCAGGCATTGTAGGGAGGTCATACTGGCCCACACACTACTGAGCCTAATTTTGACTTGTTTTAAGGACATTACATCAAAGTTGGATCAGCCTGTAGTGTGGTTTTCCACTTTGATTTTGAGTGTGACTCCTTATCCAGACCTCATTGGGTTGATAAATTTGATTTCCATTGGTATTTTTTGTGTGATTTTGTCAGCATGTTCAACTATGTAAAGACAAAATTATTTCATACAATTAGTTCATTCGTTCTGATCTAGGATGTGTTATCTTAGTCTTCCCTTTATTTTTTTAAACAGTGTAGATAGTGGTTGTATTCCTTTTTCTGATCACAATGTCATTGTGATGCCAGAGTCTGCTTTTTATTAAAAGAAAGGCAGTATGTGTTTATTGTGTGTGGTGTTATTTTATTTGTTTCTTTGCCATTTCTGTCCAGTCTTGTGGACACTCTTGGCCTGCACCTTGTCATGTTGAGTGGGCTTAAAACCAAGACAGGATTTTATTTAACAGTTTGCAACGTGTTCAACCAACCTGTGTGTTTTCGGGAAATGAGGCTGTGCTCTGACCGATCTTCAGTTCTGCAGCCAAATGTATTGTATAAAGCACCAGGTTCAATATTGGAGCAATAACTATGTAATATTTTTCCTCAAAGAATTCTAAATACATTATTTCAGACTGTTATAATGTACCTAACAAGCATGCTGTTGCAGGAGTTATCAACCACTGTTGTTGATGTTGTTACACTTGTCTTCCACTTAGTTGTCTGCTTATCTATTTGAGGACCTTCTGTCCGCACATTTGTCTGTCTTTAAGATGAGTAACATGTTACAATCTATATTTACAAATGCTGTTTATTACTAAAATGTACATATTAAAAGTATGGTGTACTTATTGTTTAAGATCAAATTTGACATGTAGTAGTATATTTACTTAATACTGCAAGTTCTCAACTGAAGCATACATTCATGTACAAGCTCATATTAATATAATTAATTGTGATCTACCATGCTTTAACTACATGTTTGTCTTTTACTATAATTAAAGGTATCCAAACTAGGGATGCTCATATTGACCGTTTAACCGTTAACCGAAAGTAAAACATTTGACCGGTTAATACTATCAGTTAAACGGTTAAGAGTTCATTTTTTATTTTTTACATATATATATAGCCTATATTAGTTAAATCACGTAGTGCGTTCACACGCGCAACCAGAGCCTGGCGCTTCGTTTTGAAAGGTGGCCATATAGGTAATGATGAGCGAAATATACCGGCTGCCTGTTTTGCGTCTGCAACGCATTCTTCATTTAAAATGACAACCCTTGTAAATGTATGATGATTGTGATATTAACTTGCGCTTTCATTTTTTCATGTACAGAAACGTAAACGTATAACGCTATCGTATTGGGAAGCATATATTATTTTATCTGCTATAATTCATCATGCTCCTGATGCATCATAGCCGACAAAATAATATTACCTTAAAAACAACTCACACAGTGATTGACAACACGCACTTTTCGGAGAGGACCGTAATGGGAATTTCAATGAAATGGGTGCGCTCGGCAGATATTGTTAAGTTAGTATAACGCATAGCAAGCGTTATCAACATTTTGTTGTGTTAATGAAATATAGCCCTTATTTGCAGTAGGCCTCCTATAACCTTGTTCCAGATTGTCACCGACTGTTTTCATTCTATAATTTGACAACTCGTTAAACACTGCATCAAAGTTACTTTCCTTTGATTTAAAACAGAATGTGAAAACGTCTACGACTAATATTCTGCCACAATATTTTGGTTGGTGTGGACTTTGCGCCAGTGTAGTTTGGTGAAACCAAACATCGACACAGCTTTAGTATGAAACTAACTAGTTTTATCCTATCGTTTAGTGTGGACTTTGCACCAGAGTGAACGCAAAGCTGGTGCACCCGGCAGCGGTTGTTGATCTGTTCTGTATGCTGTTTAGACATTAAAACAAATCCGTTACAGACACTCGTCAATTAATTTTTTATTTAAAGCCAATTGAATCTTATAATCTCATCAGTTAACGGTTAATAATCGGTTAACGACTTCCGGTTGTCGGTCAGGAAAATTACCCGAAATGAGCATTCCTAATCCAAACTGAATGACCAGAGCATACCGAAGGAAGACCTGGTGTATAGTGCCATTCATCTGGTTGTGGAAAACAGATTGCATTCACCACATCCAAAGTTCTAAAATGTGTTCGAATTATAATGATGCTAGAAAATCATTTTTGGTTCAGCTTTTTCTGCTGAAAGGACAGACCAACTTTTAGCATTTTAGCAGTCCTTGGTATTTAGAGGTTCAATTTGTGTTTGACATAGGTGCTGTTGTAGCCTTTATTATGGATATCTATGGATGTCATTCCCACTGAAGTGTGACATTAGCAAGTTAGCAAAGGCTAAGAAACTAAGCTAAATGCTACCAGTATGCTACTTAGCATTGCTAGCGGTTGCTAGTCGGTGGTTGCCCATCACCATAACGTTGTTTAATTTTGCGAGAAATTCTTTGGAAGACGATGAAACCCTCAGGTTATATTTATGTTCATGATAAAACGTTTAATTCATGTTTAATGTTCCAATAACTAAACATAACTAAAGTCTGTCAATAATTTCATGAATATACATGTCAAAAACCTCAAATAACTAGCTAAACAAATTTATTGTAGGGCTGGATGATATCGAGGTGTCGGTATATTAGAGTTTTGAGCAAGATGTGAAAAATGCCTTTATCGTGCGAATGTGTTTCTGCGCGTGTATACTTTATAATGGATATCTATGATGACATCAGCAACCAAGCACCTCAGCTCCACCCACGCACCACCTCTTTGACTATTTTTGGTTATCCGAGATTGACGTCGAGTGACGCGCTACCAAGATGGCGACGACCGTCTCCGCCCACAATGAGCTTCAAAAACACTTTTCAGAAACCAATGGGTGACGTCACAGTCACGTTGTCCATATTTTTTACAGTCTCTGGTTTCAACTACATTATCTGTAGAACATGCTGCCTTGTTTAAGCTGAATATCAAACTCCATTTGTTGTAAATGTTCTTCGGTGTACTTGGGCGCAAAGATGTATGGTTGGATGTCACTCAGATTGTAAAAGCATGTTGTAAAATTCCTCATCTGCAAATCCTAGGTTAGTAGCAATTGTGTTACCAGCAACTTTTTTTACAAACTGTTTTACAGAATCTAGAGAACATTCTGGGTGGGCGGAGCTTGGAACAAGGAAGCCAGCATTGTAGTTCTCTACATACGGAAAAAATCATACCACCTCGTCTGTTTAGCATTAAAACGGCTGATCAAAACGTCACAGAAAGACAAGCTATACCTTAAAAAAATCAAGGACAACCGAGGCTTTAAGGGGTAGGTTTGAAAGCCAGATCAGTATAACAGGGATGCTTATTTTCGTGACAGAATACATGCCTACATTCATTTTTCTTATCTCCACAGTCGATTCATACCATAGGGTGACGTCAGGGTATGAAGTTTCCCCGTGAAATTTCAAATCTTGCTCTTACACTAGCCAGGCATGGGTGAAACATATCTCACTGTTCTACAAATGTTTGGGGGAAGCTACTAGCACCTCCAGATAGCTGTAGGGTGAAGTATCCCTTTAATGTGTACTGATAAACAACTTGGACTTAATTGGACATGCACTCTTAAATTTGTACAATGCACATCCAGAAGAGGAATGGCCACCCCACTGAGTCTAGATCATTTCTGGGTTTCTTCCTAGGAAGTAAATTACTGGGAAGAATTTCCTAGCCACTGTGCTTGAATTTGACATTGTTTCTTGCTCTTTGGGGTTTTCAGCTGGATATCATTAAAAGCACTTTGTAATAACTGCCAATATAAAAAGGGCTTTATAAAATACATTTGATTGATTGATAAGCATGGAAAGCCATTTTAGTCAATATTAAATCCATAAATATGGCTATGAAATAAGTCCTGCAATAAATAAATGACACAAATATATAAATGTAGTCCAATAAAATAAATACACTGTTTTTTATTTCATAATGGTGTTTTTCAACGGAAACCTTTTATTTCAGGGGACTTTTATTTCATAATTCCACATTTATTTATTTCAACACACTGTTTTTTCATGACGACAGATTTCATAATATCCATTTGTTATATTCAAATGAATGGGGCGTGGTCATCTCACAGATTCAAACATACAGCACCCGTACTGTAGACTATTGAAATACTTGGGCAGATAAGTGATTTTCCAAATATAGACGTAGGCTAGATATCGAAGTTTTAAATAGTTTTAGAACAATTGAGCTCGGTGTTCGTGTGGAAGATGTGATATTAGCTTATGAAGAGAGGCTTGCTACCAGTGGCGGTTCTACATTGAATTACACCCCGGGCGAGACCCCCTTCGAGCGCCCCCCCCCCGACAGAGGCTCATCCTCAGCAGTGGGGCTAGTCAGACAGCATATTGGCACATTATTCAAAGCACATACCAGGGGGAACATAACACATAGGCTAGGCCTGGGTGATATATCGAGTTTTGTCAGTATATTCAAGTTTGCTTTTAAGCAGATATGACCTTCACAAAAAAGAAGCGTTTAAAATAAGCAGTTAGATTGTGATCACCAGTACCCTAGGTCAGTGGTTCTCAACCTGCAATATTGGACAGCTGAACTTGGGCCCATAAGCCTGTCTATATAACTATATATGTAATTAGAGCCTGACCGATATGAGATTTTTGAATCCGACACCGATTTTGAGTGGGAAAAATTTGCCAATACAACTTTTTCTATTACTATAGCTGAAATGAAAAATCTACATTTCCCTGCATGGATTGTGCTTTAAACCAGACTCCAAAGACACTCAAAGCAGGGTACCCATGGGTCCTTAAAAAGTCTTAAATAGTCTTAATTTCATTCTCCAGAATTGAAGGCCTAAAATTGTCTTAAAAAGTCTGAAATCTGATTTTCCAAGGTCTTAAAAAATTGTGAGAGTCATGCTAATTTTATTGTTTTGTATTTTGTTGAAGGAAACCATAAGCGCTTTTCTGAGCAACTTAACTTCTTAACAATTGCTGGCAGATTACTGGACAGTAATAGCATGTGATTGCTGCTGCTCCATAGGCTTACCTCAAATCAACTCATCTTTTTTTTCGTTAGTTAGCTTAACAGCTTTGTCTGTTTCTGAGTGTTATTTAGGATATTATTTTTATTTGTGTCCTTGCAGTGTTGTTTAATTAAACTAATGTTCTTGTGATCAGTATTAGATCAAGGTAAATTTCCAACTTGAGAGCCAGGATTCTTGGCGTTACTTCCATTAAGTCGTTTGATCTGCTGGTCGTGATTTTACTGCAGACTTAATAATGCACAGTCTATCATGTGCACGTAAAAATGCTGCAGGGAAAATAGAAAATAAGATATTTAGAAGTGTTCCTTTACTTAGGCCTAATATAATAAAAAATAAATACCTTATTTTCAAATATAATTAAAAGACATTGCTTTCTAATCAAATCCAAACATTCAAATGAAGTATTGCGCTGGTCACCCTCAAAGTAACCATTCAATGTGCGATCTCCAAACAATTACCAATATATACCATTTCAATAAATAAATCCTGTTGGTATTGGCTATCATAATAATATGACAGTGCGTACCTACTGCTGCTTATCACATTAGGCTAGGTTGTGCACAGGCTGGCAGCTTGCTGGCTCATCATTTAAATGGTTTTGCTTACTTTGCTAAAATAGGTCATACCTTCGCATAATAGCTTTCTCCTGACTGGAGAAACCATGTTAATTCGACAACACACAACAAAGACGAAACTTATTTATCTCAACAACCTTTAGAAGGTCATTGGTTTCGCCCCAAAACTGTGGCGCTGTTATTGCTAGGTTTCTATTCATTATAACAGCGTGCTACCAGTCCCAGAGAGCTATCGTTAGTTACATAGCTAGATAAAGTAGGTAGATGTCATGGAAATGGTGAAACGCAGGTGTTGACATTCTCAAGTTTTGGAAAACATTTTTATGCCAGAGCTAGTGATGGGCGCTCGACACTCAAGTGTCGAAACTGTCTCGATGTTTTTCGACACTCACTGCATCGGAACAACGTATCGAGACGTGTTTCAAAAACACTGCTGGTCACATAACAAAGTGTCGTCGAAACACTTTGTCATGTGACATTGAACGATACCTGTGTCGCACTTGTCAAAAACACTGACGTATCGGGTATAAAA
>JACXGM010034680.1:0-11892 GCA_016801145.1 Umbra pygmaea | reverse complement strand
CCAAAACATACGGCCTCAGATCAGATGAAACAATTATAAAATCGATCATTGACCTTCGGCCTAGGGTGCTCTGGTACCAAGTACACTTATGAGCATCCCTATGTTCGAACATGGTGTTCGTTATAGACAATCCATGACTAGCACAGAAGTCCAACAACAAACAACCACTCGGGTTTAGATCAGGGAGGCCGTTCTTCCCCATCACGCCTCTCCATGTGTCTCCATCATTGCCCACGTGCGCGTTGAAGTCCCCCAGCAGAACTATGGAATCCCCAACTGGAGCCTCATACAGGACTCCATTCAAGGTCTCCAAGAAGGCCGAATACTCTGAACTCCTGTTTGGTGCATATGCACAAACAATATATCAGAGTGTTCCCCCCAGCAACCCACAGGCGCAGGGAGGCAACCCTCTCGTCCACTGGGGTAAACTCAAACGTAGCGGCGCTCAGCCGGGGGCTTGGGAGTATTGGTGAATAATGTGTGTATATAAATATATACACACATATATATATACACACTCACCAGCCACTTCATTAGGTACACCTGTTGAATTTTTAATCAACACAAAAATTGAATCAGCCAAACATGTGGCAGCAAGTCAATGGATTTAGGCATGTAGACATGGTAAACATAATGTTCTGAATTCAAAACAAGCATCAGAATGGGGAAGAAAGTTTGAACATCGCATGTTTGTTGGTTTCAGACAGGCTTTGTTAAGTATTTAGGCTGATCTACTGGGATTGTCCTGCACAACCATATCTAGGGTTTACAGAGAATATCCAGTGAGTGGCAGTTCTCTGGGTGAAAATGCCTTGTTGATGGCAGAGGACAATAGAGAATGGCCAGAGTGTTTCGAGCTGATAGAAAGACAACTGTAACCATTTGTTACAACAGTAATCATTTGTTACAACCAAAGTCTGCAGAAGAGCATCTCTGAATGCACACCTTGTCAATCCGTGAAGCAGATGGGCTACAATTGCTGAAGAACACACCGGGTGCCACTCCTAGCAGCAAAGACCAGAAAACTGAGGCTACAATTTGCACGTGCCTAACAAAAAAGTTTTTTTTGGGGAAAAACTTTGCCTGTTTTGATGAGGCTTGATTTCTGCTGTGGCCTTCAGATGGTAGTGTCAGAATCTGGATTAAACAACATGAAAGTATGGATCCATTCTGCCTTGTATCAAAGGTTTAGGCTGGTAGTGATGATGAAATGATGTGGGTGATATTTTCTTGGCACATTTTGTGTTCTTTAGTAGCCTTTGACAACAGTGTACCCATCTTCTAATGGCAACTTCCAGCAGAATAACATGGAATGTCACAACGCTCACATCATCTCAAACTGTTTTCTTGAACATGACAATGAGTTCTTTGAACTGAAATGGCCTCCACATTGACTCAATCCAATCGAGCACCTTTGGGAAAAAGATTGACCGGTAGATAAAGAGCTTTGTTTTCTGGCTCAGCACTATTTTCGTCACAATGGTGCAGTAAAGTGAACGCAACACCACCCCTCCTGCTCTGATTCTCCAGCCAATCTCATGCTCCATTGTCCCCTCACTCGTGAACAAGACCACAAGGTACTTAAACTCCTTCACTTGGGGTAAGGACCTATTACCTACCTTGAGTACTCACTCCACCGGTTTCCTGCTGAGAGTCAAGGCATTAGGTTTAGCAGGGCTAATCCTCATCCCAGCCGCTTCACACACAGCTGCGGTCCAGTGTGTGCTGAAGGTCACTGACTGATGATGCCATCAGGACCACATCATCTGGAAAAAGCATTGATCAGATCCAACTAGGCTTCAATATCCTGTCCATGAATATCACAATACCACCCCCACCAGGAACGAATCTGACTGACTGCTGAGAACCCGGACACATCTCTTGCTTTAAGTGATTGGATGGCCTTAAAGAATAGACCCCCTCACCCCATACTCCCACAGCACCTCCCACAGTTTGTCCCTGGGTACTGGATCACATGCCTTCTCCAGATCCATAAAACACATGTAAACTGGATGGGCAATCTTGGAGGAATATTTCCAGCTCCTTTTTCAATCAAATTTATTTTATAAAGCCCTTTTTACAACAGCAGTCATCACAAAATGCTTTGACAGATACCTGGCCTAAAATCCCCCAAGCAAGAACAAGTGATGCACAGTGGCTAGGAAGAAACCTAGAGATAGGTTGGCCTGCCTAGGGGGTTGCCTGTCCTCTTCTGGCTGTACCGGGTGGGGAATCTGAGGCTACCCAGCCCTAATATATTAGGGTCACATTGTTTATCAATGTTCAATTAGTGTCCATAATAGAGTTAGGAATGGGTGGGCTGTGACCACAGTCTTTGGGTAGCATAAACATAAATGAGTGGTCTTGGGCAGGGACAACGAGACGCACTCTGGAGAGGTACAGCTGGAGTCACCGGCCGAAAACGTGATCACCAACAGCAGTGACGTGGGCATCAGCACAGCGGGGTCAGCACAGAACAGAGGCAGGACGGAGTCATCAGGCCGCATGGTCCTGAAGCATGTTCCAAGGGCTTGGGTTTTCCTAGGATTATCTACACATCAGAAACATTAGAGTGAGTGTATCTTAGGTCTAGTACCTCAGTACAACTCTGTCCCCAAAAATAAATATATAAACTGTCTCTCGTCCCCGTCACATATCATTTAAATTTAAGAGAGAGGACCGAATGACTCTAGACCCCCTGCACATAATCTATTGCAACACAACATCTGGGGACTCAGACGGGGGGACTGGAGCCGTGGTCCTGCACATAGAAAACCTTGGGCAGGACCAAACAGGCATGATTCAGACCCACCAAAATTGCAAAAACCACACCACCAAAGGGACACCAACAGACCGCAAGCACTATGAGGAGGGTTGAGCATAGTCCACACAGTGTACTCCCATCCCACAAGTGTAGGTTCTGATGGGGCAACATGAGCAGGCCAGTGACTTGGCCCCTGAGTTGCATTGGAACAAGGATATCCCAGTCAATAGAGGTGAGCCTACCGGGCAAGCCAGCATGGGTGGTTTGTCAAACAGTGCCTCTAATCTACACTATATCATTGAACTTACTGAAGAGATGAGTCTTCATCATAGACATAAATGTTGAGACTGAGTCTGCATCTCTCACAAGGGTTGGCAGATCATTCCAAACAATCGGAGCTCTATACAAGACAGCCCTTCCTACAGCTGTTTGTTTACAAATTCTAAGAACAATAAGGAGGCCTGCATCTTGTGAACATAACATACATATAGGTACATATGGCAGCACCAATTCAACAGAAAAGTAGGGGAAAGTCCTTTGTAGGTTAACAGTATAACTTTTAAATCAGCACTATCCTTAATGGACAGCTAGTGTAGAGAGACTGGAATTGGGGTAAATCGAAACATTTGTGCTAAATTAAATAACGTGACTAATGCTTTACATACCAAGTGTCGTCATGGCTTCTTTGTAGAGATGCCAGACGGGTATTTTTGTCGCATGCGATGGCATTTTTCTGTCCTGGGTGGTGTCCAGTTAATACTACTGCATTATCCTCTGCGTAGTTGTTGATGAAGTGCACAACTCGGTGCAAATCCTCATGCTTCAAGTGTAACTTTGGCTTGAGCTCTCTTTTTGATGGGAGGCATGAGACTATTCTCCTTGTAGGACTGGTGAAGAAAAGTCAGGCACACCCTACTGATTCTGAACAACAATGATTTGTATTAGCCAAGACTTGGCACAGCCAACTTGACACAAGCCACACATGTACCACATTCTGGCTTATTAAAACAACTATGGCTATTGTTTAGACATATATTTCCTAAACAACACCACAAAAATGTTAGTTATGTACTTGTAATGTATGTTTCAAACCGTAGCTAGGTTTCTAGGCTAATGTTTCTATCACTTTACGGATAGCCCTTTGTCTAGCCTACCAGCTATCAACTAACATTTGGTTTTGTGCAACAATAAAGAACACGTAAAAGACAACTGAATGATAGCTTAAAAAGGTAGTTTACAATATCTTCTAAATTACAAATGTTAATTTGGTACATCAAACAGTATGTTTCAAACCGTAGGTAGTTAGCTAGGCTAATGTTGCTACCTGTTTATCGATATATGCCTTGTATGCCCTACAAGCTATCAACTAACATTTGGTTTTGTGTAACAATAAAACATACATTAAACAGGCAACTTAAAGTTACCTTAAATAAGTAGTTTATAAAACATTCATAACAGCTAATGTTAGTTAGGTAGCTACTTCAAAATGTATTAGTTTTTAACTTTAGCTAACTGATTAGGCTAGCAAATTAAGCTACCTAGCTTTGCTAGCTATAGGCTAGCTAGTAAAGAATCAAAAGTAATAGTTTTAGATAATATTTTTTACATTCTAAATCCTTAACATACTTCAAAACATAACACAGGCTACCGGAAACAACATTACTAAGACAATAACACTTACCCATAGATATGAATGAAGGACTCCCTACACACTGATACTGTATTTACCATGTATCTAGTTCTCTGTCGTTTACGTTTTTTCTGAACACTCACATGGGGGTGTTATGTCATCTCGCTCATGCTTATAGAAACAGTGTGTAACACCATAGGAATCCTCAGGTCCTTTTCTCTCACTTTCAAATATGCCATGTTTGCCCTTACTGTGTAGATATCTTCCAGAGAGAAGTGTTTTGCTAGATAAGACACATGTGGATGTAGCAGTTTCCTCTAAGGAGCCCTTCACATCACATTGCTCAGAGAATGTCTTAGACTTTTTGTCCCATCAATACTATAATAAATAGACACTTCATGATTTCTAGAGAGACCTGAAAGCATTATTGATTTTTTTTATCAGATAAATTTACATGTGTTATTTATTCCATTAAATATGATGAAATAACAAATCTATTTGTAACCCTTAAAGAGTTGATTCACACAAGATGCATAGGTATGTTGACAGTATATTCCATATAATATTTAAAATACTATTAAAAACAGACAAGAAAAGTGTTGAAATTGAAATGCAACAGCATGTGTTTTTTGAGTACGGACAGGTGACAGTTTCATTAATCAAAACAAGACAAAAAGAAAAAAGAAGTGTGGGGCATAGACTAAAACACAGGATATTATGATGTGACTATGGTTACGAGAAAAACCCGCCACTCATTCCTAGTTCTCTATTTCTCACTCTCTGTCACTCTGATCTACAGTGCATGCCTTTGGCAATGTGATCTCTGAATTCTGAAAGGACATTATTCTGTTGTCATGCCAAAGAGGAACTATATTTCTTAACTTTATGCATCATTAAAGTGGTTGGTTTTGGTAAGTGCATGTTAGTGGTTTTACTTAATTAGATATTATTATAGTTGATTATTTAAAGTCTGATATTTTGTAATGTGTGTCACATTTATGTTGATAGAATAAGGTGACATTGGGAGTTGAAGTCACCTAACATGGATAAAAAACAAATGTGACTCTGATTTGGTTGAGAACTGTAATTTAATCTTTTATTATAAGGTTCACTGTATTTAATTAACTAGGTTTAGGGTAATTTCATAAAAGCTTTTAAAGACTTGCAACCTAACAGGTAGACCTGGAAAATGTATAGCTATTATTGTATCAAACTCCCATAGCAATACTTACTTTTTTATCTGTTGGGTTTAATTCTAGCCCACACTCTAATTCCGAAAAGTGAAAGCATGCTTGTGAGAGGGTAGTTGTTCCAGACATTTAAACTGTACCCGTGACCTCTGTGTTAGTTCGTTTTTTACTCTGTAATAACTGTCATAGACTGAAATAAAATGTTGGTAATTTTTACACTACAGTATTAAAGTAAATGACATGAAAATGTAGTCTACTTGATATGAAATATCAATTCATATTGGCATATTACAACATGTGCCGAGAGATGGTTGTCGTCTAAAATTGAGGAACATCTGCACACAGCAAATCGACTAGCCCATTTTTTTTGTGCACTATTCAGGCGTTGTGCCATAGGGTAACCAAATATATGTATAATATATATATATGTATGTATGTATGTATGTATGTATGTATTTATATATACACAAATATACACATATATACAATACACAAATATATATCCATACATTTATAAAAACTACATTAGCTACAAAATAGGCTATTTATATTTTTTCACCTCAAATACAGTAGCTCAGTGTTTACCAACCAGGGGTACTTAAGTAGACTCATGCACAAGTGGGTACTTCAGGGGTATTCCAGACTGAGCCAAATGTAACTGAAAAGTGTTGGGACTTGCCTTAGATAACAAGTCACAGTACAAATGTAGCCAATTTGAACATGGCTTTCACAGTCTGACATAATGGTCACTTTACATTGGAGATGGTTTCATGGTTCTTTGTTGTAATTTTTAAGCAATTTGATCAAAGGTTATTATCAAAGCCAAATGACCCAGCAGAAATGCTGGCTAGTGTTGTATATTTTAATGCATTTACTCATCAAATCAAATTACTCAAGAGTCCAGAGAATGTGTAGAATGGAGCAAATACTTTAATGCCTTAAAGCAGAGTTTTCTTCTGAAAAAGCTCTCGATAATTCCATAGCATACATTTTATACCGAGAATGACATCACAGCAGAAAACGTAATACTGATTTCCAATTGGCCCAAATAGATAACATTGGTTTGAATCTCACCAATGGCTGCAACCTTGGATTCATCATAAATTTAAACTGTTTTACTGGCTTTGCTTGTCTAGGCATTCTATATGTTAATCTCTCTCTCCAAGGCCCAAATGGCTTTTGTTATGACTTACTGAGACAAAAGGCCCTAGACAGATATCTGGCTGTTTCTTAATTAAATTAACACCGCCGGCCACATTCCAACCAAAAGAACAACTCTACATTTTACAGTGAAACAATTGTTCATGTATAGGTCATTGTCAGGATAACTTCGTCTTCGCTGCATAATTTCCATATGGTCTGTAGCTCTCAGGGAAGACTAAACAATATAGAATAACATTTATAGAAACATAATAAACACTTCTAGACATTTAATATATTTAGTAAGTGGTGATATTGACTAGGATTCTTCTCATATTATTGCTACATTCTATTGCCTATTTCCTCAAAACTTCTGCACCAGCTATATATTTTTTTATCTTACTACACATTTTATAAATTATCTCTCTTTTAATTACCATGACAAGAAAATCCTTCTATATTTGCCACAAAATATTCCAAATAACCATCACTGCTCTCACAATTTGTCTCTTGGATTTAGTAAGGAGTCACAAGCAGGTGGGGATGCGTTATTCTCAATATAACAGAAGACCGCAGAATACCAACAGAGAAAACATACACAAATACCTATGTACAATAGTACAGACGGTCCCTTCACTAGATGCAAATAACAGTGTACAAACAAAAAAAGGCCTGTTATGCACAGGTGAGTGGAGACATGAAATACTTGTTTGTAATTTAAGTATGAGCAAACTTGAATATACAATATATAATAGGGAGGAGTTGAGGGTTGCGCACACAGTGTTGTTAGAAAACTGGGAAAGCCGACCTACAGATCCTGTGTGCACCAGCAGAGGGTGCTCCAGGATCTCCAATGCTGACAGTACCCCCCCCCCCCCCACTGACACACTGCTCCCAGGGACGAGATGGAAATCGTGTAAGAGGCCAGGGTTCAAGGACTTCCCTGGGTGGAACCCAGCTTCGCTCCTTGGGACCATACCCCTCCCAATCCATGAGTAACTGGAGACAACGCCCCTACCGTTTCAAATCCAGAATGGCCTGGACAGGGTATGCCAGGCCACCCTCAATCTCCAAAGGAGGGCCTTCCACCACTGGCGTGAGGAGAGACACATGGAAGACAGGATGAATATGCATATGCAATGGTACATGCAAATGATTTGGGACTTTAAAAAGCCCCACAAACCATGGCCCCAGCTTCTGGCAGGGCAGACTGAGGGGCAGGATCCGGGTGGAGAGCCAGACACAATCCCCAGGATAGAAAACATGAGTTGGCCCATGGTGACAGTCCGCCTAAGTCTTGTGGCGGCACATGGGCAGCGTTCCTTGTGTCCTTAGTGCGTTGGAACCAGTCGTCGACCACGGGCGCCCCGGCCTGTCCCGACAATATGACCACAAAAACCTGCCCACTATCTGGTTGACAGGTTCCACCTGCCCATTGGCTTCAGAATGGAACACAGAGTTGAGGCAAACCGTGATCCCCAGGGTTTCCATGAAGGCTTTCCACATATGCGAGGTGAACTGGGGATCATGGTCAGACACAATATCGTCCAGGCCGAGGTAGGAGTAAGCAAGCCTTGGAGAACCTGTCCACAATGATCGCAGTGTTACTGCAGAGATGGGCAAATTGGTAAAGAAATCAATAGATAAATGCAACCAAGGCCATTGTGGCACAGTAACAGGCATTAACTCCCCTGCAGTTAGGTGCCTCCGTGCTTTACTCTGAGACGTAAACCTTCATGTCCTTGGACAAGGTAGGCCACCAATACCTGCCAGCCAGGCAGCGAATGATGCGGCCAATGCTGATGACGTACTGATGGTCAACAGGACACCGTACAGAGACATTGTCGGTGAGCAGTGCCTGTTGGATCTCAGAATCAATTTCCCACATAACAGGAGCAACAATGCATGTCTCAGGGAATATGGGGCTGTTATCCACCACCATATCCTCTGTGTCATACTGACGTGACAGGGCATCTGCCTTACCATTCTTGCTGCCAGGGATAGATGAGATGGTATAAGTAAACCTGGCAAGTAAAAGGGCCCACCATGCCTGACGCAGGTTTAGACTCTGCGCTGCCCGGATGTACTCCAGGTTGCGGTGGTCGGTCCAGATGAGGAAAGGGTGTGTAGCCCCCTTTAATCAGTGCCTCCACGCCATAAGGGCTTTGACAATGGTGAGCAGTTCCCAATCGCCAATGTCGTAGTTCATCTCTGCAGGCGTCATCTTCTTTGAATAGAAAGTGCAGGGGTGTAGCTTGGCCGATGAGTCCCAACCTTTATGAAAGAACAGCCCCCACTCCACTCTCCAAAACATCCACCACCACGATGCACTGCAGGGCCGGGTGCCAATACATGAGCAGATGAGAACAGGTCATTCAGGGAGATGAAGGCCCTATTCACGTCCAAGGTCCACTGCAACCTGATTGGCCAACCCTGCAGCAGGGAGGTGATCGGGGCTGCCACTTTGCCAAATCCACGAATGAACCTCCGATAATAATTGGCAAAACTAAGAAAATGCTTTACCACCTTACACTGGTGAAGCTCGGTCAAATATGCATGGCATCAATTCGGATGTGCGAGACGTGCAGGCTTTTGTGGCAATCAGAAAGATGTACCTGCTTGATGCAGATTAACAGAGGATGAAGCTCTGGAGATGAATGATCTCAGGTAAGATGGGGTTTTGCCTAGCAGACACTGATACCAGTGTGTTTGTTGCCGGGTGTGTAGCGAAGGCCATCCAATTAGTGTTTAGAGGTTGCAGTGATGAGTGTTATATGGAGCATTGGTGACAAGGAGGATGACGCTGTTGTATACAACATCTAATTTTCTAAGGAGACAGTTTGATGTGGATCTGTAAATTACATAACCGTCAAGTCAATTATTGCGAGGATGGTGATTTTTACAAGGGCAAGTTTGGCAGGAGGAGTGAAGGAGGCTTTATTACCGAATAGGAAGCCAGTCCTGGATTTAATTTTGGAGGAGGTGGTTGACATGGGTCTAAAAGGAGAGTGAAGAATCTAACCAGACCCCTAGGTATTTGTAGTTGTCTATATATTCCAATACAGACCTGTTAACGGTGGTGATGCTTGTTGGGGAGGCAGGTGCAGAGTGTGATCTTTGAAGAGCATACATTTAGATTTACTAGAATGTAAAAGTAATTGGAGGCCACAGAAGGAATGTTGTATGTTATCAAAGCTTTCTCAGAGGTTTTTTAACACAGTGTCCAATGTCGGGCCGGACGTATGGAGAATGGTGTCATCTGCATAGAGGTGGAACTTTGAGTCACCTGCAGCAAGAGCTATCATTGATATATACAGAAAATAATGTTGGTCCTAGAATTGAAACCTGAGGTACCCCCATAGAGACAGCCTGAGGCCTGGATAGCAGGGTAGGGGTTGCCAGATGGAAAGCATGACCTGCCATAGTAAAATGCTTATTGAAGTTCTCAACTATGGAGGACTTATTACTGGTGAAAGTATTATCTAGCCTTAAAGCCATGAGCAGCTGGGCGAAGGTGTTCTTATTCTCCATGGACTTTATTTTGAGAGTCCAAAAAGTGTATCTGCAGATGCTCTACAGATTATCTGCAGACTACCAACAAAATTTTAACAAACTATCTACTAAGCCTAACCCTAATCCTAACCTTAAACATTCCCCTAATGTTAACCCAACCCTTAACCATTACCCTAAAACATCCTCTAAACTTACACCTACCCTTAAACTACACAATTAGTTGCTTATCAACAGATAGTTTGTTGATGATATGACTATGAACAAACTATCAACAAGCTATCTGTAGAGCACATACAGATGGAATTTTGGATGCTCCACATAAAGTGTAACCCAAATTTCTGTTTGAAAAAGCTAGCCTTAGCATTTACAACCGCAAGTGTGTACCGAATCCTGGTTTCCTTGAAGAGTTGCAGGTTGCAGGGATTGTTTGAGGCTAAAGCGGTACACCACAAAATGTTTTATGCTGGCTAAGGGTGGTGAGTTCTGGAGTGAACCGCAGGCTTTATCTACTCTTAGATCTAAACTTTTTGAAAGGGGCATTTAAGAGCTTACTTCTTTGGTTTTCAACTTGACTGACTAGCTTGGCCATAATCTTCAATTGCATTTAAATCAATAAACAACAAAAACATCAAGAATATTTTGAAACTCAGTACAGATCAGTTTTTATTTCATTATATCATACTTTTGAGGTACCAAACTGACAATTGAACCTCACTGATACAAAGTTATAGAAAAAAACAATACAAAACAGAGGGTTACTTCTTTATATAATAATTTAAATTTATGTTAATGTTGTTTGTTGTATTATTTGGATGTCACTTTGGATAAAAGCATCATGAGAAACCATAGCACTAAGAAACCATAATCATAACTTAGTGGTGAGTGTACAGATCAACAGAACAGTACAGTCTCAACTCATACATTCAACACAACTCATCATTCACTGTCGATTGCTGTGGTAATGCTTTCCGGCAATGGCACATTACACTGTCTACAGCCATACATTGTTGCACCAGGACGGGCATTGCTCTTCGACAGTGAACATTCCCTGCAGATCTTTCTCTTGTCGAAGATTTTATCACAATCATGCTCAGCTGACGCTGACACAGGTGCTGAGGCTGACACAGGTGCTGCGGCGCACTGAGGAACACTCTTTGCTGTCACAAGTTCCTGTTTAAGGTCCTCCTGCCACTCTTTGTAGCCACCCTTGTAGGCTCCAGCACTACTTGCAGCAATGTAAGAATTGTAGCAGCTGACTGACAGAAAAAAGAAAAAGAGCCTCCGCCACCCTTTCTAATACCGATGCTGGAACTGATAGTAGCTCAACATCTGATCCAGAAGATCAACCCCATTCATGTGCTTCTGATAGTCAGAAAGGCACACATGCACTGTGACCTCTGTCTGGATGTCTCCCTGTCTTCTCCTGACAGTCCCTTCTGCCATGGGCTCATGGTAATTTGACAGTACCTGAATGACCTTTGTATCCTGCCAAACACAGAAGGTCAAGTCATCCTTCTGAGACACTTAGTACTGATGCTTATCCATGGCAGGCATTTTTGGGGGGATTCCCTTTCTGTTTGATCGAACGGTGCCACACACGTACAGACCATTCAGCTCTTCAAAAAGCGAATAAAAGTTATCCATAAAAATGGTGA
>JACXGM010034679.1:0-11903 GCA_016801145.1 Umbra pygmaea | reverse complement strand
ACATTGTATTTGCCTGCTACTCAGTATACTAATTTGATCTACCTCTAAATCTTGATTTCTTTGCACTAATTGTACATTTACTTACATCTACCTCTTTCAATTTTGACTGTATTTTCTATCTTTCTTCCTTACTCTACAATCTGTGTAATTCTTGTGTATTTGTATTCATGTGTAACTATGTCTGTACTTGCACCTTTTGGCTTTATCTTGGCCAGGTCGCCGTTTTAAATGAGAAATTGTTCTCAACGTGCCCACCTGGTTAAATAAAGGTTAAATAAAAAAATAAAAAATATTAGCTAATGCCTAGTAGCCAATAGCATATGAGTTCCAAACGTGTCGCTCACCATCTGCCTGTTGCAGGGAGTTGAGACATGACATTTATCGTCATGGTAATAAATCCTAAAAAAAACTATCTATGAAGGAACATTCTGGTGTTTTGCTGCCGATAAAGTAAACTAGCACAAAAATAATATTGTGATACTGTCAAAGTGATACAATATATTGTCAAACTTAATAATATGATTTTTAAGTATACATATTTCTCCTCAGCAGTGGTATTATTGAACCTGTGTGAAGTTGGATAAATAATGATTTATTTACACACATCTCATCAGTCTCGCTCCTCTTTCTCAATCCCATTGTAGCTGCAATAGCAGAGCAAAGCCATTATGTTGTCATCTAAGCGTGGCTCAATCACACTGACTTTGGCAGTCATTTATCACTGCAGATTTAGAGACACAAGTTGGATGTCTCGAAGAAAGCCTCATATTACACAAAGCATAAAAATAAAAATCATCACAGGCATTAAGACTATAATTTATTGACAAAATACTTTTTCTTTTTAATTTTGAAGGAAAAATATGGGTTCCAAGTGGGTTCTTAGCTGTTCCCATAGGGCATTGGTGCAAAATGGTTCCACGAATTGCCTAGTGTGCACAGGTTTTCCCTCTATCCTTGTACCTGACTGATAAGGTCACTAATTGCGTAGGAGCTCCCCTTACCTGGCAGTCTAGGTCTTAATTGGGCACTAATTGAACAGAAAGACCAAAAACCAGCATATACTAGATACTCTGTGGAACTGGTTTCACATATGTGCCATAGGAGAACGCTTTATGTTTCCCAGATGAAACATTGTTTGTAACCTTTTTAGTTCTATGTAAAATCCTCAGTGGAATGGGTACAATTTGTAACCAAAAAGGGTTCTAAAAAAAGCGTTTGCCTAGGAACCTTAAAAGGGTTCTCCTATGGCAGGGTTCATCAACTCTGGTCCTGGAGGGCCAAAACACTTCTGATTTTTGTTCTCTGTTTCTAATAAGGGACTGGTTTATACCAAAGAAAGCAGGCAATTGCAAATAAATACTAGGTAAAATAAAAAATCTGAAGTTTTTCAGCCATCCAGTAGGGCTGGGCGTTAACTCAATATTTATCGTTATCGAGTTTTTGAAAATAATATAGAGAAGAATATCCCATATCGACATATCATGGTAACAGCTGGTTTTGTTCTGAATGAAAGCAACATCAAACAAATGAGGAATATTTCATATTGCTTGTAGTTCAGTTTTACCTGAAACCTCTAAACAGAAATATAACAAGGTCAATCAATATTTTTTGTATGTATTGTTTTTATTTGTTTATACAGCAGACTATACACTTTCATTTAATCAAGTCACAGCAGGTCCTATATATATTTCAATATATTGTCAGGCATATCGTATCGAAATTATATCGTGATATCATTTTTTGGACATATATCGCCCAGCCCTAGACGCCCAGAACCGCAGTTGATGACCCCTGTCCTATGGGGACAGCTAAATCTTTTTTTCAAATTTTTTTAATAATGTTACTGTTAATAATTAGCTTTGAAGGTATTAGTGTTGTCAATGATGTCTAAAACATCGACCTCTATCTGCTTTTTTGTGTTTTAAAGTATAGATTTCTGTTCTTTCCCTCTGTTCTTCCAAATAACATTCAAATGTAATATACAGTATTTACCTCTTTGCAAGTTACATCATTCAAAAATAAATATAGGGATGGATACACAACATGATACTAACCATCAGCTTTTAAGATAAGCATGCTACCAAATATTGAAAGATACCTCATCAGCCAATTGTTAAAAATACTCTTAGATTTTTGATACTGAGAGCAAAATTCTAAAGCTGCCTAGCTGTAACATTCTTAGTAATGTGTTTACCCAAATATTTTATAGTGTCCTTTCCCTGAATGAATCAGGGTGACATTGTATTCATGCAGAGTAAGAATTTTACATCAGATCAACTTTTGATAATTTCAATGGCATTTCTAACTGGTCTTTTATATTTTAAAAAGGAGTTTTATCTTGAGTGAGCTGAGAGATTTTTTGCCAAATGTAGAGATACAATCTGTCATCATTTGTCTTAAAATGTATTGATAACAGTTAAACTAAGTGAAATAAGAAAGGTGAGGCAGGGCACTCTTGATGAACACCACTGCTTATATTAAATTTTTTTGAATTATCTAAGTTCAGTATAACTACTATATTTAAATCTTTATATAGCATGCTTCACACATTGTTAAATGCTGCACCAAATGAGATTTGTTTTCCAAAAAATTATGTTACACTGAATCAGCATAGTCTACAAGATCCAAGATAAGTCTAAAATTGTTGCTTATATTCAAACTTGCTAGAACAAACATTCAAAGACTTACAGATAGCTATTAATTTGTTTAAATTTAAGCATAAAAGTGCTACTCAAAGAAGGAACAGGTAGCTACGATGACAAAATAATATGCGTTTGGGCTCCAACCAGGGTGGGAAATTAACTTTTTAATGCCGAAATTTTACCAGCCACTTTGATTTTTTACCAGCCACTTTTTCCCAAATTCAAATAAATAAAAGAAAACGCACTAGTATATTCTATATTGCTTCAATACATTACATTCACTATGAATAAATGTGTTATTAATATAGGTCAATTACTAAAGGGACATTTGGAGATAAAGTCTGAGATAAATAATTTTCAGATGATTGACAAATTGTGCTAATCTGTTAGCTAATTGTATGACCTACTACCATATTTTAGTCAGCTACTTTTAAATCACTCATGCAACAGTAAGCAGTTTCATCTTTGAGAGGTGTAAAACTTTGCTGCTGTAACTCTTGTTGTATGACAAAATATTTACACATTTGTAAATTAATTTCCTTATAATCTGTTTGTAAAACATCTGGGATTACTAATAAAAATATTGAATTATTGAATAATTTACATTTACATTTTAGTCATTTATCAGACAGTCTTATCCAGAGTGACTTAAAGTAAGTACAGGGGCATTGTTCTTGGGAGCAATTTAGGGTGAAGTGCCTAGCCCAAAGACAACAACATTTGGCACAGCGGGGAATCTAACCAGCAACCTTCTGACTGTAGTCCGACTCCCTAACCACTTAGCCATCTGACACCCAATTATCTCCCATCAAAGCTGCAAGTACTTCTTCAATAATGAAACAAAACATAATCCAACATTAAATATAATAAGAAACCATATTATGGCGATGTAAGATACCTAAATTAGAATCCATTGTTAATAGTTTAAATTACACTTGAGAAGTTGGACATTGCGCATGTAATTGTCTCTAATAAAACGAGAGCAGCGTTTGTCAGAATCCAATCATTATCACAGACTAAATGAGTGATTTGAGTGACAGCTGAATCATCCAATGAGCCTTTAGCATTCCGCGCTGTCTGTGTGTGTTTTTCTTTTTCCGATTATATAAAATTGTATCATAATCACATCAACTTCCCCATATCTGTAATTATACACGTTTTGTCCTTGATATTTTCTATATTGACTTATTCTATCCTAATCGGACTTAATACTGGGAACTAAATTGATTTGTTTTTCTTTTATACTGCACACTGTTTATGCTACCGCAGCTCAAGGCTGGAGTTCTCACAGACTAGCTCCGCGAAAAACGAATCAAATATGCACCTCGACATAAGTGCGAATTTCTTTGTTAATGAGTAAGTTTCCGCATTTTTGTTAAACACGTTTATCTCCAATCTGAAACAAGTAGGTAATGTTTAAAGTAGCCCAATAAAAAAACGTATCATATGTTGTACAATTCACCCGCCAGAGTGGCTGGTAGATTGGGAAAAGTTACCCGCCAAAGTAAAAATCTACCCGCATTTGGCGGTTGTTAAATTCCCACCCTGGCTCCAACATAATGGAATGTAGTGTGGTAATGAAGTAGGCCGATCTCGTGTGGAATATGGGTGTGGATATAAAGGGGAGAAGGGGCCCTTGATTTTTTTGTTTTTGCACACAGGCCCATCACGATTTAATTAGGCACAACGATTTTTAGGTGTTTAGGGGTCTGAAGCGTTCCTTTAAGGCTGAACAGTAAAATATATACTACAGCTCTGTAAAAAATGCACATTTTTCTTAAACGAACACCACTGAAAACTTCTGGAATGTGATAAAGAGGAAGATGGATGGTCACAAACCATCAAACAACGCAGAACTGCTTGACGATTTGCACCAGGAGTGGCATAAAATCTCCCAACATCAATGTGAAAGACTGTTTGAGAGCATGACAAGATGCATGAAACCAATTATTATTATTATTATTATTATTATTATTATACAATTATTATTATTACACCAAATATTATTTCAATTCTCTTCCTAAGTTAACACATTAGTATTGTTATGTTTATAATTAAATTGAATTCCTTACATTATTCGAGGTCTAAAAATGCATCTTTTTAGTTATTTTGACCAGTTGTCATTTTCTGATAATAAATGCTCTGAATGACAATATATTTATTTAAAATTTGGGAGAAATGTTTTCAGAATTTATTTAATAAAACTAAAATATAAATTTTACCCTAACACATACCTATCAATAGTAACAACAGATTAACCTTTTTTGCAGTGGTCTCTAAATTTTCATCATAACCCTTTAAAATAGTCACTTTTTTGTCTTAGAGCCTGAAATTAAAACCGATTCAAAATATATACATTCTGTCTTACAACATTCAAGTAACGTAAAAAGGCAACAGTTTGAAAAAAAAGTTGGAAAAGTGATAAGTCCCATGATTTAATACTTTGTAGATCCACATTTAATTACAGCCACCAGTCTGTTTGGATGTCTATATTAGCTTTGCACACCTAGATTGGGGAATATTTGCCAATTTTTCCATGCAGAGTTGTTCAAGTTCAGTCAAATTTTGTGGTGAGCATCGATTGACTGCTGTCTTTAAGTCCATCCACAGATTTTCAATTGGATTTTGTCTAGCTGAAAAACCTTTTGCTCCATCGCATTTGAATCTTCCAAGTGTTTATTTGCAGAGTGCAAATGAGACTCTGTGTGTCCTTTTTCAGAAGAGTCTTCTTTCTTGCTAGCCTGCCATTAGGGTTGTGCGGTAAACCGGTACTGAAAACGTGCCGCGGTACCAACATTTATAAACTGTACTATAATAGCATTTTACATATTTGGAAACTCAGTTAAAATATTAAGTTGCATAAAAAAATTTAGATTTTTCCCCATTTTCTCCCCTCCCAATTACCACTGACCCTGCATTGTCGGCAGCTCCGGAACTCCTTGGACAGATGCAGGATGGCATGTGGTGTTCCTCCAACCACATGTGCCGAGCCGTCGATTCTTTTTACACTGCTAATCCAACCCGGAAGCCTTTAGTCCAGGGGTCTCTAACCGGTTCCACAGAGGGCCTAGTGTATGCTGGTTTTTGGTCTTTCCTTTCAATTAGTGCTCAATTAAGACCTAAACTGGCAGGTGAGAGGAGGTTAGTGACCTAATCAATCAGTCAGGTACAAGGTAAAAGCGAAAACCTGCAGACACTAGGCCCTATGTGGAAACGGTTTGGGACCTGTACTTTAGTCAGATCATGTACGGGATGATTACGCTGACCAACTATACTTCTGTGATTTAATTTAACAGCCAATACATTTGATGTCAGGTGGGTTGCAATTAGCATGGTGTGTGATCTGGGAAGTGACTGGTTGTACCTGAGCAAGTTTATAATGGTTATTTTAAGGGGCTGATCAGGGTTTTCACTAATTAAACTTTAATAATTGTTCAGAATTTTTGGAATGTTATCTTCACTTTGATGTTGAGGGTAATAATGTGTAAATGGAGCTGGCAAAAGTTGGATTTAATTTATTTTAATTTTCAGGGTGTAATGTTATGAAAGGTATACATTTTGACAGGGTATGATGATTTTCAATAGGCACTGTAGCCAAAAGTATGTGGACACCTGACCATTTCACCAATAAGAGCTGGTTGGACATCCCATTTCAAAACCACAAGTATTAATATTGAGTTGCCTCCCCCTCCCTTTGTGGCTATAACACCTGCCACTCTTCTGGGAAGGCTTTCCACAAGATTTTGGAGTGTGTCTGTCTAAATGTGTCCCCATTCAACCAAAAGAGCATTTGTGAGGTCAGACATTAATGTTGGACGAGAAGGCATGGCATGCAATCGCCATTCCATTTCATCCCAAATTCCAATTCATCCCAAAGGTGTCCAATGTTATTGAGGTCACGGTTCTGTGGGGGTGACTTGTGTTCCTCTACACCAAAATTGTCTAAGCATGTCTTTATGGATCCAAATTTGTGCACAGGGGCAAAGTCATGCTGGAGCAGGAAAGTGCCTTGCCCAAACTGTTGCCACAAAAATGTTGGAAGCATCAAATTTTCTAAAATGCCTTTTTTATCATATAGCACTAAGATGACCCTTCACTGGACCTAAGGGGCCTAGCCCAAAACCTGAAAAACAGCACAAGAACATTATCCCTGCTCCAACATTAGTAGGGGTGTCCACATATTTTGGCTATATTGTAATGCTATAGTGACAAATTAAGTAATTTAAAGTGTAGAATTGCCTAATAGGGACTTGTAGGTACCAGTGGGATATGGGACCAAGAAGTACTAAATATAACGACTTTGTTGTACGCACAAATATTTTTTATGAATCCCTTATTATTGTATAATTTAGAATAGTGCTGAAATTAAAATCGGAAAAAGGAATTCTCACTGTTCAAATAGTTTGGGAGTTCACAGTATATCTTGCTTTAAAATCAATCAGCTTTTGAGCGAATTAACAGGTGTCACGGTTGCGCAACAGCTGCAACAAATGAGCCGATGAGGTTGAGGATCCAACTTCCATAAAGCTGACCCAAAACAACATAGTCAGCAATCCTACAAGCTCTTACCCCGACCTATCGCGAAATACCCATTGTCTTTTATTTTCCTCTGAAGACTTCTTGTCAAATTCCTCCACAGAAAAGTCGATACATCTGCCAGTCCTTTCGTATGATAATGAGTATGATGGGGCTCAAGAGACCCTAGCTGCCTGTCAGCTGTTTCAGCTGCTCTTCTTATGCTTTTGTGTTTTGCTTGAGCTGCTGTTTGTGATTGTTATGTAGACTCATCCCTAAGCACGAGCACCAGAGAATAGGAAAACCAAGTCTGGAATACACAATTGAATTCAGAGTGAACGTTGAGGCATGAGCCATAAGAACAGGTTTTATTAGGCCTAGTTGTAGCTATATGTTCATTTAAAAACACAAAAATGATAACACCTTTTGGTCCTTTTTCTGTAGTGTTGACCAGAATAAATTCAAAAAGAGAATATATTATGTGTTAGTGCTGTTGTTTATTAATCCATTTTATTTGTGTTATTGTGAACTACTGTTCGAGGGCAGGTTATTCAGTATCATTCCGCTCAGTGAAAATCTATAGGAATTCGCATAATGGATATATTTTGCAATGCATTTTATGCTAGGAATGCGGAGCACACTCGCAGTGCCCTTGCAAATCAAATAGGTGCACTGACGCTGTAGCTTTGAGATAAGATTAAACTTCTAAAACTGAAAAAAGTAATACTATATAAACATACTTACATATTTACTTGGAATAAAAAACAATAGTGCTGTCGATAACACGTGAAGAAATATGTTGGTTCACAGCCAGTCATTCAATCAATGCGTGAAAATTACGGTGCATGCTATCATTGACGTTTGTTGGTTGACTTCTTTGCCAAAGTACTGAATATTTTAGAAAATAGGGAAAATAGAATTCTTTATATGTTTCCTTGTTGGATTAAATCGGTAGCTTTAGACAACCTTCAGATTAAAGTTCGTGATTTATTATCTTTGTCGGAAGCATTCTTTTGTTATTCATAGTCGCAGCTCGGTTATAACTACTGCATATTCAAATTGTTAGGCTACATATAAAAATTGGTCTCACCTCTTCGTTTTAGCATCCACAGAAATGTACCTTCCCCCTGTACGCACAATCCACTGTCCCATGAAATGCGTCGGTCTTCAAGATTATTGATGGTAAATAAATACTAGCTATGATATTAAATAAAAAATCGACGTCTCTAATCACAAAGAACTGCCTAGTTGAAATCTCTTTAGCATCTGTTCTTCTGTCCTCCGTGCTTCGCTGGAGGCAGACGGATGTACCCTTGCTGGTTGGTTGGTGGTCTACGCTGAGCACACAGCGCTCCTTGAGTTCTGCTCATACCACTCTTCCTCTTCCAACGCAGTTCTAGAGCTGAGCAGCGTTGCGAGTCTAATCCGCTGATTTCAAACGTGTCATTGACTAGTGAACAACTTGGCGACCGAGGGGTAACTATCTGCCAAGATCTGCTTAGATTGGAAACCAAGAAGCCAGAATGGTAGCTAGTGACGAAGCATGGATTAAGTTGGTAGAGCAAGACAATTAAATATTCGATGTTCCCTCTGCTAATGTTTCGAAGTTCCCTTTTTGTACCCTAAAATATAGCACGTGCATGGTCCGTGATTATGACTTTTTGAGTGAATTAATATCATGAATACAAGAACATTAAATTGTGCGAACATATTGACCGAAAAAGTGAGGCCAAACCTGAATCATGAATGTTCTAGGGCGTGGCAGTATTTTTAATACATTTAGCTTTTTCTTTACACGTGAACAATGTCTTAACACACTGCAATTATGATTTCACCTCAAAATTAAGAGAACATGCACACTGAAACAGTCAAAATGTGTTATCAGATATAAAACGATCTCTTCCACCTGTCCCTCTTTTTCAGCCTCTAATAACTGTCTTCTCCAAGGACAGCTTTAAAGTCACTGTGCTTCATCCCTTTCTGTTTTAATCTCAGCGTCGAAGCTACCCAGAAAGCAGCCTATTCCAGCTGAGCTTCTGCAAAGAGGTTGAAGGACATTGCAAGGGTGATCACTCCTGAATTTAAGGCAGATATGATACAGTAGGAGCAGCATTTTTCCTGTCTGTTGGATTATATCGGTGCATTGTTGAGTGGAGGACGTCAAAGACTCAGGTAGAGAAATCACACCTAACACTTCCAGTGCTTGTGAAGCACAAGAATTAGGATATTTCACCATATCATTATTTTTCCTGTCATCATAATCCAGTGTGATTTGCTCCCTCTTACTACCTTTTTACATTGAACAAAATAATACTTGCCCTTCGATATGAGCTACAAATAGATTCATACAACACAACCTCAGGAAGGAGACTCAACACCAGAGTCACATAAAAGGTTGTCACTTCAACAGATTCATGAACCCACTGGAGTCTGTTATGAAAATTCCATCCAACCTGTAAATGATTGAAAACTCATAATTTGTGAAAAAATATTTAAGCTCCAAAGCGTTTCATATTTCTTTAACAACTGATTCAACTATCTGTGATTTAGCCTGTTAATTTATTAATGTATACCAATATTGTTGTTATGATTGAGTCTTTTTTCCACATATTGAGCTGACCGTGGTTGGCTAATGCACGTCCTATGAAGAACATATTGACTGAAAGTTTGGTAAATGGACTCAATTTAAAATGAAATATTACTTTTCCTCCTTTAGGTGCACACTAACAGTAACAAAAAAATAATGCTAAGTGATATAACAAGAACATGGCTCATGGGTAGAAGCTGTGCTGGTTCCTGTTGGTTACATACTGGAGGCCAAGGTATTGTATGACTGCCATAACCTCCTCTCCGTAGTGTCTCATCGCCATTGGCAGAGATAGGTAAGAAGTACACATCTCTGGATTTGTTTTGGCTATGGGTATTGGGGAGAATCCAGAATGTTTGGAATGTGTGCATATGGCTCTGCACAGCTCATTGAGTTTAGTCTTAGTTCTACCATTGGTGTATATAACAACAACAAGTAATTTGCTAGTCTTAACAATGAAATGTTGGCCCCAGCTGTTGTAGTTACTCTAGTCTGCAGCATAGTCATGATGGTCAAAGAGAAGCAAGCGAGATTCAGACTGGATTGCAGCGCCATCCTGTTGACGATGATTGTTGACCTCTCGACATATCAGGTCGTTCAAATCGTACAATCTGTAATAATTTCCACCTACATGTATTTACCTGTGCTTTGTTTGTGCGTATGTACTGTGTGTGTTTGTGCGCCGTTGTCGTCATAGCGACTGTGCTTTCCCAGGAAACGGCACGTTTCCTGTAGTTAATAGATCTCAGATCCCCCAAGCAGCTCCGTCAATCCCACTGGGAACAACATGCAAAAGATAAACATGTGCCCCTCGCTCTGCCCTTTTACATCATTCACTATCTCACTTTCCCCACCTCGACATCTATTCAAGGCTGAAAGACAACATGTGATTAGCATGATGTCTGTTGAGGGAAGAATGAGTAACTCATGAATAAAGCATGATTAGATCCAGAAAGAAGCTACGAATTAAATGTGTCTTATGAATGTCTTATGCACATAAAAAGCCTGTTTGACCATACTGCACTGCATCTTGAATAGTTTGATGCACAACTAATTAAGGTTACTTAGATTTAAAACCAACCTGGTAACATATTTAGATGTATCTTTTAACAGGTAACAGATCTTTATATTTAAATCCAACCTTGTAACAGATATTAGATGTACAACCAATCGGTTGACAGATATTAAAACAGATGCATAACCATTGTCTATTCATTGTCGATCTGCTTCAGTTCCACAAAACTATGTCAGCTTTGTGGGTGGCAGGATGATCGTGATCTTTTTCCAGCACCAATGTGTCCACTACTCATTCTGCCCTAGCTCTTAGTCTTCTCAGGTACCTGCAAGCACTGAGCAGAGCCTCCTGCTATCACCCACGTGAGGGTCAACAAGTAAACATCACAGCCAATCACAACCTTTGCAGTTAGGAGTAGGATGATTTGAGGAAGATGAAGTGGAGGATATAGAGTCTGTATGCAGCTCGACTGTAGCCAGTCCAATAAGGACATTGTGGGTAGGAGGTATTTCAATTGCCCATATTGAAAACATTTAATAGTCTTATTTGGTTCAGCTGCAAAGACACCCGACTTGTTAGTACACTCTGGTTTGCCCAACATCTCAAGCACCGTCAACATGGATTGGATGGTTCAGCTGTCTTAGGTAATAGCACTTATTTTGTATTCAAGTACAATAATAAAAACAAGCATGAAAATATGTATAGAAACTTACACTATATCAGTGTAACAATCTGTATAGATACTGTGTAACTTTGGGCTTAATGTTTTTTGTGCTCCTTAACTGATCTATTTAGTGAGTAATGTGGAAACGGCTTGGTGGTGTTGTCAATGGCAACTGTAACAGATGCTCCTCCCAGGCACGTGGTTAATGCCTTGTTCTGACACTGTCACAAACCACACTGTTGCACACACCCAACACATTCACACACCCAAAACTATCACACCCATACCACACAGTCACACACCACACTGTCACTCACCACACAGTCACACACCACACTGTCACTCACCACACTGTCACTCACCACACTGTCACTCACCACACTGTCACTCACCACACTGTCACTCACCACACTGTCACTCACCACACTGTCACTCACCACACTGTCACTCACCACACTGTCACTCACCACACTGTCACTC
>JACXGM010034678.1:0-11903 GCA_016801145.1 Umbra pygmaea | reverse complement strand
TAAATCTTGATTTCTTTGCACTAATTGTACATTTACTTACATCTACCTCTTTCAAATTTTGACTGTATTTTCTATCTTTCTTCCTTACTCTACAATCTGTGTAATTCTTGTGTATTTGTATTCATGTGTAACTATGTCTGTACTTGCACCTTTTTGCTTTATCTTGGCCAGGTCGCCGTTTTAAATGAGAAATTGTTCTCAACGTGCCCACCTGGTTAAATAAAGGTTAAATAAAATAAAATAAAAATAATATGTTGGGAGAAGCAAATGTTTTTGAAACTACTGTATTATAATTCCTTAATTAGCTGTTGCATGCAATGCAGATTCATTCAGACAGTAGCAGAACCAAGTGAGTGTGCGGTGTGCATATGTGATAATACAGATTTTAAAGACATTAGTAGTTCTAATTGCATCAAACAGAGAGGTGCTAAGTATGTTAGCTAACCCAAGCTTTGGCTGATTAAGAATACAATACATTTAAACCTGCAATTTTAAGCTTTCAACATATTATCACTAACAAGCAACGGAGTAGGAGTGAGTTTTACATTGGCGGGAGATAATATATTCTGTGCAAAAAGTTATTATTTTAGGGGCGACTACATTCTCTGCTTCCCCCCCACTCCTACGCCCTTGCTAACAAGCTTACCTGTTTGATGCTTTAGCCTGTCCTTCTCATATCGCTACAATTTTATTGTAATTTCTAATTCCATCTTCCATTGATTAGCAATAAATTATCTATTTGATGCCGCAACCTACAAGTGGCAAGTCACATGGTATTTCAATTTTTTTCCCCTCATATTTTACCTGAAATCCAATGAAAAATGCATGTTTAAACATGAAGGGAAATTGGTCATTTGTCACATTCCTAGTTTTTTGTATAGTCTAAAGAAAGCCATGGATTTAGGTGAAAGTGAATGAGAATGAGTTTGTATGTTTGTTTGGTAACCAGTAGCATTCAGTTCTATATCCTTAAATCTCCCCTACATGACTAAATTGGCTTAACGAGTATGATGTGTTTAATAGTTTAAGTACTGCATTGTCATTTACAGTCGGGTGGTGGGAGTGTTGAGCCCCACACCCATGTTTTTCTCTTTCTCACATCCTCCCTGGTATTTCTTTCTCTCTCTGTCAATATGTGCTCATGTGCCTTTGAGTTTTAGACAGTTATCCACATAACATGACTCACCATCTGTGAAGAAGTAGAAAAAGTGAACTTGGCAACGATTGTTTGTGTGTGATTTGGATTGCTATAATTATGAGAACCATAACTCCTCACAAGTGTAAAAACTTCTGGCAAATCAGGTGAAGTGAAGATGTTTTGCTGGGATTTGGGGGTTATTGTTAGCATGGGTATACATTTTGATGTGTGTTTGGGAAAGATGTGGTAATCTTCTGTGCACTGAGATTATGAAAAAGCCTGAAAACAAATAAAGGGACAGGGACATATAGAATAGAATTTCAGCTAATTAAGTTGGGTTAATAATAAAAACCGAAAATTGTGGTTATTCTTAATTTTAGATATTACAGGTTTGGTTAAATCAGGGGTTGACTTTATTGGCCACTTGTCCTTTTGACTTGTCCTTTTGACTTGTCCTTTTGACTTGTCCTTTTGACTTGTCCTTTTGACTTGTCCTTTTGACTTGTCCTTTTGACTTGTCCTTTTGACTTGTCCTTTTGACTTGTCCTTTTGACTTGTCCTTTTGACTTGTCCTTTTTTCCTTCCTGTTGTTGAGGGAATTAAGGCCATTTTTAAAAAAAATTAGCAAACCAATTCAATGTGAAGTGCCATTACATTTACATCATGGCCTAAAACTAATATTTCTGTCACATTTTAGCAGTTAGATATTACTTAGTAAGTTAGATTAACGTTTCTCAAATAAATTATGTATTTCGAGTTAGAAATAACATGGTATAGTAGAGTAGTGGTGTGGCAATCTGGAGAGTCAGGACTTTTCCCGGTGGGCCGGTAGTGTTTCAAAGCCGTGAGGGCTGGTCTGATAATAGTTAATCTGTTGGCCTGGTGTGCAGCTGCTGCCCGCTGGTCAAACTGTGCAGCCTCTGCTTTACGCGTACGGTGGGCTAAACGTTAACAGACAAGTGTGTAACTGATTTGAATACCCCTGGAGCCTATGTATTGTAGAAATTCTTGTGTTTTCGAACCACTCAATGTCATAAAAATGACATGCAACATAATAAAGCATATTGCATCATGTCTGATTCATTCCTGTAATATACACTTTTGTGAATTATAAAGAGTGGAGCGGGGTCATTCTTGTTTTGTGAAGAAATAAGCTGTTCTTTGTGTTGTTTAGGTTATTGTTTGAGTGATGTTGGGTGATAACTGTTGCTAGTGTTATGGAAGAATGATTTGATTTGAGACGCATTAATTGTTTTGGTAGTTTTAGTGCATTTTAGATGTGAAATGAACTGCTGTGCAAAACTGAAAGTTGGTTATGAGAACTGTGTGTAGAGTTTTGAAAAGAGACCTAAATATTGAGAAATGGGTCCTAGCGATTGTAAAAATAATAATAAAAAAACTGTAACTACAATTATTGCCCATTTCAAGGTGTTCTGAAATGGGTAATATACAACCTCATTCTTCAAACTTAACATTTAGCTTATTTGATCAATGTCTCTGTATTTAATGAAGTTGGCTAATTACTGAGGATATTTTGTTTAATCGCATACACCTTTCAGTTGTCTCTCTCTTTAAATAAATAAATGAAACCATGTACAGTAGGAAATTACACATTGAAAATGGGTGGACTAATTACCCCCACTACAAAGTGGTTTGGTGCACCATGAAACTCCCGGGCTGAAAATGTGTCCCGCCCCGGTATAGTGCTGCATTTTGTTCACTTTTGTGACCGAGACATGAGATTAGTGCTGCCGCGATTAGTCGACATAATCGACCATGAAAATTAGTCGAGGTAAACATTTTTTGTCTGTGTCATTTTACTATTGAGCGACTATTTATTTATGGTCTCCTGTCTCATTCAGCTCACTGTAATTCACCTCCACCTGTGCGCCCCTGCTGGTTAATCTTCTATCCTCTTCCCCCTCCCCCGCCTTCACTGCTTTGATATGAAAAATATTGGAGGCAGGTAAGTCCTCCGAATCAAGCACTAGACATAAAAGCTTGCAAAGTATGGGAGTTTTTCAGGCCAACTGGTAACAAAAGAGTGGTCTGTACACTGTCAAACTTCACTTGCTTATCACGGGAGCACAACCATGATGCACAAGCACCTAAAAAGGAAACACGCAACAGTTGTTGAAGATGCACCCATAGAAAAGGAAAAGAGAACATAAATATATAATAGGCCTTTTTTTACAGCAAACGTTCTAATGTTGAAACTTGGCAAACTAATTTCCGGTCTGTAGTTATTAGGGGTGCAACGGATCAAAAAACTCATGGATCGGATCGTTCCTCGGATCAGAGTCACGGATCTGATTATTTTTTCGGATCAGCAAAATAAAAAATAATAAATGATTGGAATTTGGGTTAGTTGTTTTTATAATTTTCAATGGTAATGATGAGCAATATGACAGAGAAATGTGGTTAATATTGATCGTTGTTAAGGTACATTAAATCACGTTAAACCTTTTCCTCGCCATAGGAGCCAATGAAGAAGGAAACATTTTAACGTGAGATTACTTCTATAATCGTTGGATTTCGGTTTAGTTATTTTTTTTTAGATTAGGTACCTTAAAAACCATTGTTAAAAACAATTAACAAACCATTAACCATCTTAAAAACCATTGTTTAGATACATTAAAACCACGTTAAGCTTTTTAACATTAACCGTTTTAGTATGTCCCGTATGCGATGGGATGTCGTAACGTGGCTCAAACACTTTCAGCATGTTTAAAGTCCTCCTTTTGCACAACCGAATATGGCCTCATGTCTGCTCCTATAAACACAAAGATAGCGTTTGTGATGGCTTTAGCCCGGTCTTATTAATTGCTTAAATGCCACGGTAATAAGCGGTTGTTTTGCAGCTTTCGTTTTCACTCCTGTCAGTGAAACACCGAGTGATGTCGCTTCAAATGCGTGGCCATGCTTGATGTGTTTCCACTGTCATATCGCTTTCTTGTACCACAGTGCCTACACACTGTCACGGTTTTATTCACTAACCTCTTTCCTTCATCATTATATTTAACAAGGAAGCCAAAATGCTCCCATACAGGGGATTTAAATGACGCGGGGCGTTCAAGCTCCTCCGTTCCTCCGCTCGCCATGACCATGCTGTGAGCGGACTGAACATGCGCACAACTTTTTGTTTAGAAATCAATCCGCGGATCACGTGTGTGCCGAACCGAAGATATTGATACGAACGGATCACGGATCAATGACGATCCGTTGCACCACTAGTAGTAATAGCGTCGGCAATAAACGTTGAACAAGTTTATTTTCACCGTAGCCAAAAATTTATTTGTGCTATGTGTTAAGAATTATAGACGTCGACTCCATAACAAAACAAAAAAGCAGAGAAGGGTACAAGTTATGATGTACAAGATTAGTCTTATCTCATTAACATGTTATTGTTAATGAATCTGTAAATGCATTACAGACTATACATTTCACTCATTATCAGTTGAATGAAAATATAGCATTTATCAGCAGTTATGTAGCCGTTTTTAGCAGATGCTTAATTTATATTATTAGCATTATTAGCTGTAACGCAGAAGCTAGCAGGTTGACACAAACTCCACGCCAAGCCCTTGTGCTTCAAAGTACCGTGTGGGTGAACTTAATCATGGTATAGCACACTTAAGACACTGTAAAGTAATCTTTGGTTGCTTTAGGTAAAGTGATGAAACGCCTATGGCAGATACAATACATGTGGTGATTTTCGTATGTTTTAAGTGAAGTCAAACAAATAAATAAAAACAACAACAAAAAGCTGTTATTTTTTCTTGCTGTGCTTTATTAAAGAACCTAAATAACACACATTGCCACATAATGCTGCAGTTGGCAATTTGGCCCTCACAATACACAAACATCAAAATAGTTCCCAACATGTTTCTGCTAATCCTAAGAACGTATGGGAATCTAACCCATAACTTCAGAGCCTTACTATGCTTAGACATATTTCAGTTATTGCTAAGTATGACGAAAGATCTGCAACCGTTTGCCGTCTTTTTAAATTGTAAAAATACATTTGAAAATCTTCCGTGACAAAACGTATCTGTTTATGAAAAATGCATAGCTTGAATTTTCCCTCTCGCTGTCATTTTGCACAAATCATCTTCCGATCGGTTTTGGAAACAATGGCTTGCACCTACATAGAAGCCTGCCCGTATTCATAACGTTTTGTTCCCAGACAAGATTGCAGATTATGGCATTTGATGGATGTATTTAAATGTCTCCTCAACTGACCAATGTTTCGCTTTTGAATCCATCTTTCTTTTGTACTATCTTTCTGGTTTTTAACAAAAGATTGAAGAAAGATGGATAAAAAAGCGAAACATTGGTCGGTGGAGGAGACATTTAAATACATCCATCAAATGCCATAATCTGCAATCTTGTCTGGGAATGAAATGTTTTGAAGTATATCATTATACTAGATGAAAATGGTCTCGGAACGACAATATTATCGTTTATCGCAATAATTTCTGGGACAATTTATCATCCAGCAAAATTTGTTATTGTGACAGGCCTACATACAGTAGAATCAGTCTTGCCTGTCTTTAAAAGCTGTTTATTGAGGGATATTGTTTTGTGTGTAATGGAATGCTGTGTATAAAAATTTAATTGTAAACAGAATTTGATGCTAAAATACACCTCACATACATCCCAGAACATGTGTAACAGACTAATGCAACACCTGGCAAAAGAATCAGAGGCAAAAAACAATCTCCATCTCTCGTAAGTTGAGAAGTAGCCTATTTCAGTGCATAATACCTATTTAATTAACCATGCTTTCCTAACTAGGCATTTATTGGTAGACCTATTAAAACATTGAACATCTTTCCTATCCTAACCCATCTGGCAGTGAGCTGCTAAACTTGGCACCTGTTTTATCTAAAGTTGCCTTTTCATTCAAAACAACACTAGTTTACTTCTAAACAACACTGTATATTAACTGAAGAAGACCTGAATGCATTTCATCATGAACAGCAAAAGTGGGGGACAAAATGTTACAGATGCTTTGTTTTAATCTTGGACCAATTCAACGTGTTGATTGTTAAATACCCCTCTCAGACCTTTTCTAATTATGTGTGTGTGTGATGGAGAGGAATCACACCTAGGAATACTAGAGTGGATCTTCACATACTGTAGAAGGAGCATTTGCCTCCTTTAATTTGCTGAGAGAAACCTTTCACATTCCCAAGAAGAACTGTCTTAGATCCCTTCATTCGCTTAAAAAGTGCTTCATACACTGGCAGATGATTTGTGTATTCCCGCCAGGACTTCGTAAGGGTTCCCAGTATAGAAAGACCCTTTTTGAACGCCCGTCCTCCACTCTGAGTAATGACTATGATTAAGGGTACTTACTCATTCTTTCTTTCTTTGGCTTTCTCATTACAGCCTGTCAATGCATGTCATTAGTTGTGTGTTTTACTTCTCTGCTGTCATTTGTGTCAGAATGTTTGTTACAAGGAGAATGATGCATCTTTGGATACATAGGAAGCTCCCTGTATGTTTTTAATATCTGTGTAGAAGTCGTACAAGTGTGTATGTTTGACTACAGTAGGTGTCTTCAGTAGCTCTTAACCTATTAATGGGTACCATGACAAAGCATAGCAAAGTCTAATGAACACTTCTCATAGGTGTCAGACACTGCAAACCTCAAGCTACTATCTACACAACAGCTATTGACATAGGCTGGTCACTGGTCAAATGATAAAACCGTCAGCAACATCAGTAGTATCCCATCTGCTGCCAGTGTATTAACACTGGCTCTCTTACAATTTTAGCTTTTTTCCCTATTATTTTCTCCCTTACCAATTTATCAGTTCCAGTTCCCCTTTAAGCCTTCTCTCGTTCTCAAGTATGGGCGGGATGGTGGTAGATGGATCAAGCCAAGCCATCAACTTAATCACACAGCTCTTTCAACATGGAAACCTTTAGTTGGTACATATTTAGGGGGTTTTACAGATTCACCATTTTTACAACCTCGATTGATATCCCAGGAGCTCTACTCGCACACAAGGAGTTGCAAGAGAGCAACGAGACAAGGTAATTGTGTCTGATAACTTCCCTGTTAGTGATGCGCAGGATGATTCGTAACCGCGCAGGTCCCACGGCACTGATTTAACAAAGCAACCATTTGTCATAATTTAAATTTTCCAAATATTATCACTCTGTGGCATGTCTAAATCCAACAGTGATGCACAGGACATATGGGGGAGGGAGTAGTGGGAGAGTTGAGTTTACTGATTGATTGGCACAACCGATTTCGAGCCATAGCCCAAGACCATGTTTAAAGCGAGAGTCCACCAGACCGTCTCCGAATTAGGCTGGGAACAGGGTTAGGCTACTCTAGATGTGAAGTGGCAAACTTGAACTAAAAACAACAATCCATTCATCCCCTCCCAATGCAGAGATATATCACTGCCTTATCCTGGCCTCGCAATGCTGTCTACAAACAAACAAAATGAGAAGTAGAAAGATATAATATATCCTCAGCCTTCATAATCTGAAAGAACATCCGACGATGCAGTCCTTGGGACTATGGAAAAACCATCACTATTATTTTAGTCAATATTGAAATCACGATTATTTAAATTGATTACTCATTGACTTTGGTAATTAGCATTTGTTGATTTTGAAAAACAGTGAAAATATTCTGAAGTCAGGAGCAAGTGCACTTTCTGACTGTGTTGAGGGTGACCAGCACACACATTTCTTTTGAATGTTTGGATTTGATTAGACAGCAATGTCTTTCAATTGTATTTGCAAATATGTTATTTATAATTATTGTATTAAATAAATTAACTCTTCTAAACATATCTTATTTTCTATTTTGCCTGCAGGTTTTTCATGTGCTCATGATCACTGTGCTTAATTAAGTCTGCTGTAGAATCGCAGACAAATCTGATAAGCTAACTAACAAACAAAGTACCTGCGTTGCTATGAGGTAAACTCATGGAGCTGCTGCAATCACCATGCGGTAATATATAAAATACTGTAGACCATTGATCAATACTCTGCCTTTGTTGCCACTTCTGCACAGCATTTCTCATGTATAGCACACAGAGCAACTCTGGTAAAGTGGTGGCGAGATGGCAAAGTATAACGCTTGTCCAAAGTATGCAACACCTTTCTAGAGCTGTCATTCTCAATTATGCTAATGGGGCACACATCTTTGGCTAAAAAGTATGCAACGGCATGTGTTATTAAGACAAAAATAAAAGTTCTTAGAAAATGCAATGTACACAATAATCGTTTTTTTTCGATTACACTCTTTGTGTGATCGTTAGTAGTTGAAATTAAAATCGCGATCAAAATTCGATTAATTGTACAGCCCTAGTTCCTGATCACATTCACTGTACTCTTCAGTTAGGTGGTATTAATCAGTATGCATATTGAAGCACCTCTATTGTTTAGTAGGCATTTGGATAGAAGTGGGAATACACACAATGCTCCTGATAATGCATATAAAACAGTTGCTCAATCAATTTCAGCAATCATCAGTTACAGCTCAGCTTGTCCCCAGTGTTGTTGTTTTCTATTGTTTCTTGCCTTTCTGTGGACAAGTGCTACACCTTCTAACAAGCATGACAGCTCAATAAGTGGGACCCTTGTGGAAATAGATTGTGTTGCAGCCTTACCCAATCCATTGTGCCTGGCCTCTCTCTCAAACTAAATCCATATTGGCTAAGGGAAAACACTTTGCTGCCTTTGAATTGGTGGGTGGATCCATGCTGTTCCTTTTTGACACTCTTCGAGGGGGATGAAGAGGTGGAGATGACACTGGAAAGGTAGCCTTGTGATTTATTTTTATTTTTTAACTCCTTTCAGTGGCATGGGGAAATGAAGATAATTGAGCAGGCAGTGGGTACAGACACACGGTGTTTTGAGAGGTCAGCCCACGGTCCATCTGGAAGTTGCATTTAATGATGTGTCAGGAGGTGCTGACGGTTTGAAAACCGTCTCTGTCCCTGTTGTTGCCTTCCACCTGACCCGCCCTTTCTCCTCCTTTAAGCTCTTTTATCTTTAAGTATTTTGTTAATGTCCTTTTTGCTTTCATCTCCACACCAGTGATATCTTTTTTAAAAGATAATCTTTAACCATTTGTATGCTAAAATATAAAATGTGCATACCTGTGTCTGTCATCACAGATGAGGGAGGGCAGTCGTGCTGTCCCTCTGGGGACGCTCATTGCCCTCATGGTGGAGGAAGGGGAAGATTGGCAGACGGTTGAGGTCCCGCCCAAAGCGCCAGTGGCAGCCACACCGGTTCCTCCTCCTGCAGTCTCTCCACGTCCGCCGGTCCCTGCTGCTGTGCCCCAACCCCCTCTCAGAGCAACCCCTACAGGATTGTGAGTGTATCGCCTCTCTCTGCTTATCATCTTTCTCTCCTCAAAACATCAACCTTTTTGTCTCTGAATTTTCTCCAAGATGTTTTGCTTTGTCAGTCATTCTTTTTATTATTTTTTTCTGGGGAAGGATCAGCCATGAATCAGCAGAACCATCTGCATACCATTAAGTTTTGCAGCATTTCCACAACCCATTCTTTTTTTTATTTTTAGTTATGTGTACATAACACTCAACCCCCCATACACACAGACCTCTCTGCACAGCACTCAGTCCATCAATAAATCAGTTGAGCTGTGTGTGTAGTTTTCATCACACATACAAACATTTGTCAGTGCTTAGAATCAACAGTGGCATTTTACCAAAATAACTTCCAACAGGCCATTATACATTATGTTTACACTTTAGGCATCTGAGATTGGTCAGGTGATCAGGGGCCTCATTTATAAACATGGTGTACGCACAAAAGAAGACCTACGCAGCTCTCTACACAATAATTGGGATTTATAAAAAGCAAACTTGACAGGAAAATGTGCGGTCCTTTACGACAACTCTGACCCAGGCGTACGCACAAAAACGGGTGAAATGAGAAATTGCAACACCGTCGACAGATGGATGAAACACGTAGGCTACTGTAGATCCGTAGATACAAATGAAGCACATTTCTTTTTGCAAAAAGAACACTCAAATATATTATGTAGGCTAATTATATTGGCATGTATTTCATCCTCATAAATAATACAGTAAACCGAACAAAATCATGTTTAAAACGAATGTTCTTGTCAATGTCTCGCGGTGCAGATAGATAAATAGATAATAGATAGAGTCTTTATTGTCCATTGGGGAATATTGTTTTCATAGTAAACATGTCGTAATCAGATACAGAAACACAGTGTTCATTTATATTAGTTCGTTTTATTTTTAAATGTGTTCCATCATGACGCGTGTCTTAACGAATTTGAAAGGTGCAAGAAATTCCATTTGTGCAGAATTATTTTCCATTTACAATTAGATTAATACCGACATCTGTAGATGATCAGATGGCTACAATCAAATAGATGGTAATAAAAAGCCATCACAATGCGTAATGACATACAATAGCTGATCTTGCACTGTTAGAAGATACGCTGCATTAACATGGTGGACAAAAATATTTTCATACCAATTGACCTGCCGATGAAGAAAACAAGTTGGCACTGGTAAAAGGAAGTGAGGCTGACCGTAGTTTTGCAACTGTATGCTGATTTGTGTGTGTCAATTTTTGTAAGCATACTTAATATTACTTCTAAATACTCAACAATTGAAGTAAAGAAAATACTAATCGTTATTATAGATGATTTTGTAACTTATTTGTAGGGTATGATAAGAATACATACCTATAAAATATACTATAGCCTTTGTATTAGTATGTGTAAGCAATGAGGCACAAGGGGTGTGATTTATAGCTAATATACCATGGCTAAGAGCCTTTCTTAGTCACAACACATCGCATACGCCTGGACACTGCAGTTAGCCATGGTTTATTGGCAATTTATCACAAACCTCTAAGATGCTCTTGTAAACTGTTCACCAATGCAACTAGCTCAGTAGACAGTGGTGAGATATAGCCGTGGTCTGATATACCACACTATCAGCCAATTAACAATCAGGATGTAAACCTTCCAGTTTATATTTTAAAGTATTTTATAGGCCATCAGATCAGATGGAGTCTTTACAGAGTACTACAGTAGATTCATTGGTTCCAGTCATTACGACACATTTTGGAAGAAGCCATTTGTTTATTGATTGATACTGAGTCCCTAAAAAGAATTCTTCATTAAAATGTTATTTCTCTCATTTGGAGTCAAAGCTCAAAATCTAATCTAATCCAAAAAGATAAAAATCTTTTTAGAGCATTTTTTGCTCTTTTTTCACAACAGGTTGAATAATTCTGGAGGGCAATGTACAAGGAGGAAGGCCTCAGTAACATTTCCCGCCATTACACAGCCTGTACTAATATTCTCTGAATACATTATTTTGTGTGTGTGTGTCCAGAATGCGGCTGAGCCCAGCAGCCAGACACATCTTGGAAACACATGGACTGGACCCCCAGCTAGCCACACCCACTGGACACAGGGGTATTATCACCAAGGAGTGAGTACTTTTTAACACACCCACCCAGCATTGTGAAATGTTTCAAATAGGTATGCACCAATACCACTTTTTTGTTGCCAATACCGATTAGTGGTGGGGGAAAAAATCGATTCTGTTCAGTATCGCAATATTTTGCGTGCGCAATTATATCGATACCACAGCGCAAAGTATTGCAATATTTAATTATAAAATTATCTGTTTTACTTTCGGGTTTTCTCCATTGGTTTTCTCATTTGCGTATTACATCCACAAGGTGGCGCTTGTTGTGCTACTTTGTTGTCGTGCAT
>JACXGM010034677.1:0-11904 GCA_016801145.1 Umbra pygmaea | reverse complement strand
CTCGGCCACCAGAGGTCGCTTCCCAGGCTCGGCCACCAGAGGTCGCTTCCCAGGCTCGGCCACCAGAGGTCGCTTCCCAGGCTCGGCCACCAGAGGTCGCTTCCCAGGCTCGGCCACCAGAGGTCGCTTCCCAGGCTCGGCCACCAGAGGTCGCTTCCCAGGCTCGGCCACCAGAGGTCGCTTCCCAGGCTCGGCCACCTTGAACTTTCTTCAAAACAAAACATATCAAAACAATCTCATGATGTATCATAACTTTCTCATGCTGCCTGCTCACTTTCATAATCAACATTTTTTAAATAAAAAAACATTAGCCTATAATATTCATAATTAATAATAAACATAACTATGAAAGTAAATTTGTTTTCTTTAATGACTAGAACACGTATACCGTGGAGAGAAATTTCATGTCTTGTCATAAACCAATACAGGTTAATTATGTTAAATATTTTTACAATTACAGTCCTGGACCTATTAAAACAAGTGACAGTAGGCTGAAGTGGAATAACTGTGGCAGGGCCAGCCTGTGGATGCATTAAAATGGAGAAAGAGAGCCTCTATATTTAGATGAGGAGAAAGAAACCCAGAGTGAGTGACGGACGCGGGGAGCAACAGATACAGCGCGCGCGGGCGAGCTCATTCCCAATCCCGCAAGCTGCTCCTTCCCAAAGTCCCGGGCAGAATTTTTGTCCCAGTGCATCCCTGGAGCTGCCTATTGTTCAATGAAAATGTTTCGCCTATGATTATTGAACCGCAAACTGCGAATCTTGCCATTTATTTTTTTATTTACTAAAATGTCATACATTTTTCACCTTGGCACCAGGACGCTTCCGTACATAACAATGAAATACTTAAAGACAAAATCAAATACAATCAGACGATTCAATGTTGACATTGTTGAGTTGTAACTCGCCATGTTTTTGCATTAGACTTAAAGGTACAATATGTTGTTTTCCAAAACAATAACAAAAATTGTACTTTGTATTAAAAAAGCAAACATCACTATACCAATATTATATATTTCTTAGTTGTGTACTTACATTATCCTAAATGTTCCCACCAACTTTCAAACCCAGAGAAATGTGTAATATAATTCGAAGACACGGGACATTTCATATTATCTTCCGTCAATGGCGTCATATAACCTTTGACTGCTGTAGTTGCTCCAAGTTCCAGGGAATCGCCAAACATAACGTGAAATAAAGTTATAATATTTTTAATACCACATTACTTTGTCAGTGAACATTTTTTCTGCCGGAGACGCTAGATTGAAAAATTGTCATTGACAACGATAACAAAACCCATGATCCCATGCTACTTCCCAACGTCATCCAAGTACATCATTTGCTATTGTTTTGATTGAGAGACCCCTAGCGGCCCATGCTACGGCTTAATGGAATTACGGGAAAACAAAGAAATGGTTGCTGCTGCTGGCGAACAGCGGTCTTTCGAATCGGCTTTAACCGCAACTCTGGTAGACTTGGAGTTGAACTTTTCTTTGAGAAAAGAACAAAGAACAGCAATGAAGTCATTCTTACAAAAGGAAGATGTGTTCGGAGATTTGCCGATCAGATACTTTGTTGCTCTTGTTGGTTGTTGCGCTATCCTATTGCGTGCAGAGGGAATTTAAAGACAACAGTTTATCCCGCCACTCAAATTGAGCACTGTCAATGGTGAGTTCCCAGACCCAACATCTTGATGTGGGTTTGGCTTGTCAGGCTAGCAATCCCCCTTAGCTGCACCTTCAGTCACTCTTAGTACTAGATTTTAATACAAAAAATCAGAGGGGGAGGAGCTAAGCCATGCATGATTTTGTAAACTGCACTGACATTTTTTTACTTAAGATTTTCCCATGTAAGCAATTTATACATTCGTAGAATGTGACAATGATGAAATCTTGAAAGACAATTTATCTAATATTTTTAGTGCTTGTTTGTACAATGACTTCAATGGCTTAATTGCAGTGTAATGTGTGATAGACCAAGTTATCTTATAGTAAGTAATATGAGAGATAACTATGTTTTTTTTTTAACTGCTTCATTTGAAAGAAAATCTCTAATAAACCTGAAATTTGATAGATTAAATTTTATTACCAATTTTCTTAATATGTGTTGTGAAATTGAGTATTGAATCTATGTATAATCCCAAATATCTAAACTCTGTTACAACTTGCACCTTTTCTCCTGAAATAAAAACATCGGGTACTACATTAAGCATTTGTTTTTTGGAAAAGTACATGCATACAGTTTTTGATCTATTTAGCTGTAAGTAGCAATGATTAAGCCAAGCTGTAACCCCCAGCACATTTGTTTATTAGATTAGTTGCAACCTCCTCTTGAGTTTTCCCATGACAGAAAATAACAGTGTCATCAGCATACATCAAAATATCACATTTTCCGCACACAGAAGGCAGATCATTAATGTACATGCTAAACAAAATTGGCATATTCAGTAGTGATGAATATGTACTCATGTAATGTACAGGTCAGTATGTTTGCAAAGAAATGTTATGTTTTCCAACTCTTAATGGTGACAGAAATAGTGGTAGAAAAGAAATATAAGCAGGCTGCGGTACTGCTGTACGTTAACAGAATTGTGCATTGTGTGCTGGTTCAATTTGGTCAAAATGAAAGTCATATTTACTTGCTAAAACATAGATATCAAAATAGCCAATTGATATTTTTTAATGATCTGCTGTGAAGTCAATTTTTAGGCTACAATGAGGTATAAGGTAAAGTATGAAATAGATTTCGGGAGAGATTGGCTTTGTGTATTGAACGTGAGTGGAATGGGTTTAGAATGTGGGCTTGCCAGGCTTTAAACTTGTGGTGCACACTTGCATCTACAAACGTGCCTCTTGGAATTACGCCAGTCACTTGTCCAGTATTTTTACATTGCCAACTAACTGTTTGATACAATTTGTTTGATGTACTGACCCTATAATGCCTTTAGGCTGGGCTGAAATCTAACAAGGCAAATGTCAGCTCGGCATATGTATCCCGGCACGGACTTATATGCGTCAAAATGATAAAAAATAGGTCATAAGACTCAGGGCTAGTGCCAAAACAGTCCCTAGTCCCAGGGCTTATTATTTATTTTATGTATCTGTGTTAATATACATTGAATTAGAATGATCCGATAGCCATTGAGTCTTAAATATAGTTTCCAGTCACAGATTATGTAACGCCCGTCCTAGGGAGGGCTGGCGTTCATAGATTTTGAACTGAGAACTGGACTCTAATTATATGTCTTAGTTTTTTTATGTGTATTGGCTTCTCAGATGTTCTTATTCAGTGCTTGGCATGGTGTTTTGGTTTCTGTTATGTGTAAATGTCCCTTTAAGGATTTCGAAACCTCTCTTTAGCTTGGCAGTGGCTAGGTTAGCAGAGGTTTCTAGTATGCTTAATGAGTAGGATTAGCAGTTAGGCATTATATAAAGGACTTCCAAGCTAACGAGAGGTGTTGAGCATTTTCACAATGTGGAATTTCTGTTTGCCCTTGAAGACTGCCAAGATATGCGTGAATAACGTATGTAACAGTGTGTCCTTTGAATTGAGTGGAATATGTTTTTGCATAGATTGTATAATTACTGGATATAAGCATGTGTGACGTCACCAATTGGTTTGTTAAGATCTGATTTGGGTCATCGAATTTGCAGTTACGGGCGCAGACATCTTGGTTGCGGATGTGACAATTTTAGAAGATAGGGAGGAGTAATCTAGCTAGCTAACTGATAGTAATTGGGATGTTAACGAAAAACAGTATTAAAACAAAATGTAAAACAAAATGTAACGTTACTTACCGGAAGAAGTGAACTGCCAACTAATTTGAGTGTTTTGTCGTAAAACCAAACACCATAGCCACGCCCTAAACACCCCTTTTCTTTATCACCATTTTTTAAATCAACGAGACCATAATTCAAAAAATGACCATGATAAATTGCTGAAGGCTTAAATCTAGCGATTGAGATCATATATGCATTATGAAAATGATTATTAACTCAGTAAATCAAGAATATTATATCTCTCATTCTCATAGACTATTACAGAAACCAAGCTCTTTTGCAACCGGGCGTATCGCCCCTAGCTGGAATTCAGATAGAATGCAGGTTCACTTCCTCATTTGCGTCAATTTGCCAAACCGAATGCTCACCCTGTGGTTTCTTGTTAAGTTTGTTACAGTTTCCATGCCACTGGGAAGACCACACTGCAGTGAAGATAGTTTCAGTTTGGAGATTCGACAGACATTCGGCTCTTCAAATCTCAATAGCTCCGAAACAAAATGTTCAATCAATTAATTGTTTGTGTTATGTTACTTTGATGAAAAAAGTCTCTACAACATTGCACAGTCCTTATTTAGTCATTTTTGCAACAATCGAAAATATTACGAGTCATGGAGGATCAACAGCTCTGCACCGGAGTGAGGCGATCTCAGCGCTGGAAATGGGCACGTTCAGTGTCATAAAAATGCAGCCTCCTTCCTTTCATGTTCCTCAATAGCTCCTAGAATGTCTGTATCTCTATAAACATTATATATTCAAATTTTGCTAAAAAAATTAATAGGTTTTACAGTAAGTCATGACTGTATAAAACATATATTCTGACTCGGGGGAAGATGGAGAACAATGCACACATTTTGTTTTCTCAAAAGACTGCAAAAAGAATTGCCAAAAATTTTGAGCTTCAATAGCTTTTTCAGTAAGTAAGTCATAACGATATAAAACATATATTCTGACTCGAGGGAAGATGAAAAACACTGCACCCTTTTAGTTTTTTCCAAAAAATGTACAAAAATATTTGCCAAAAGTTTTGAGCTTCAATAGCGTTTTCAGTGAGTAAGTCATGACTGTATAAAACACATTCTGACTCGAGGGAAGGTGGAGAACGATGCACAGCTGTTGATTAAAAAGAAAATTGCCTTAAGTTTTGCCAAAATTTTGGAGCTTCTATAGCGTTTTCAGTGTGTTTTTTGGGGATTTTTTAATAAACAAAAGGTGTGCATCATTCGCCTAGCCTGGGAGAACCCTGACGGACATCCGGCAAATTTAGATTTGCTCTGCAAGTCAGTCTGGTCAAGAGCCCATTCAAGCCCATTTCCAATTTTTCCAAATCGAGGCACCAATCACAACCATTGAGGTGGGCTTTAAACAATGACGATAGTGCAGCTAGTGCAGACAACGATGGCTGCTGCAATGGAGCATCCGCAATATCACTTGTTCGAATCGGCTATCGTGTCTGTTTTAAGCGATTTGTATGTTTCCTTTTTGTTAAAAAACGAGCAAAAAACAACACTCGAAGCCTTCATATCTGAAAAAAAGATGTTGTTGCGGTCCTGCCGACTCGACTCGGCAACAGTCTGAGACTCTGTGACTCATAATATTTTAAATTGTTGCAAAAATGGCTAAATAAGGACTGTGCAACATTGTAGAGACTTTTTTCATCAAAGTAACAGAAACAATTAATTAATTGAACTGTATGTTTAAGAGTTATTGAGATTTGAAGAGCAGAAGGTCTGTCGAATCTCCAACCTGAAACTACCTTGCCCGCTGTTCACTATTTTCATGTAATGATTGCATAAGTGCATATAAGGCATTTTTATTTATTTAGAATCCTCAAGGAAATGTGTCAATATAAGTAAAGAAAGAATCAAACACTGACTGTTGAATTTCTTCATTTGAGCTTTGTCCAGGATGAGAACTAGATATTTTTTTCTTACACTATAGACCACAGGTGTCAAACCGGTTCCACGGAGGGCCGAGTGTATGCTGGTTTTTGGTCTTTCCTTTCAATTAGAGCCCAATTAAGACGTAGACTGCCAGGTGAGGCGAGATCCTAACCAATTAGTGACATTCAATCATTCAGGTAGAAGGTAAAAGCAAAAACCTGCAGACACTAGGCCCTTTGTGGATCTGGTTTGACACCCCTGCTATAGACCCATATGGTGTTATTGACTACCCAGTGGGAAGTTTGTAGATGGGTACACCATCTGTACGGTAATGGACGCGGACTGGCACAGTGCGGCTGTAATGGGAAAAGGTAGTGATGATCATTCGAGGCTTCATTACTGTTCTTTAAGCATGCATTTCAACAATGACGTTTATTTGGAAATAATTAACCTAACTGCTGCCAGGAGATTACTGCTAGGAGAATAGAAATTAAGTCTTGAATGCCCATCGTACATTTTGCATTGCAGTGTGTCAAATATCAGTGACAGCTTTTATTTTGCAAAGTAAACTCTGAGTTTGTGTTGACAGCTTGAACCTGCTGCTTGAAGAACAGTAATGAAGCCTTGAATGCCTGTCACTAGGGAAGGGTGTACTGAGTTGCTGCGTAGTTTTCCTATTTTTTTCTATTTGATCTGTTACCTCTGAACTTGCCGGATCCTCCTCCCTTTTGCGGGCCTATTTGTTCCGGGACCTTCGCATTTACAAATTAAGCACTGCTCACACTGATACGGTGAGTTCACTAATCAGTACTCAGCAATGCATGTGATTTTAGATAAAGGTTTCCGGCTAGCTGGCCTATTTATATTGTTCAACTTTTAAATAAGTGTCAAGCAATCTACAATTTGTGTTAAATACAATATATTCTTCACTGGACAGGAAAACATAATGTGCAACACGCAGAAGCATGCTGTGTGCACAAATGAACAATGAACAGTGGGCTTCTCAAAGCTGATCTGGGTAGCTATCTTCATTAACTGGCTCTACTGAGCTCAATGTTAAGAGTTTATACACAAGTTGCACATCGTTTTAAAGCTCCCTTTAACATTGGTGTATTCAATTCAAAACGTATGTGAATGTGACTAAACATTAAAGTGCAAGTTACACAGATAGGATAGCTGTCCAACAGTCAATCTGTTTTTTCCAGAATCAGATTATTCCATGCACTATAAATTATTGTTCAGTTGTCAATATAATGTGCGCATTAATCAACACTGCCTTTGTCTATCCTCTGCAGAAAGTGCTGCCAGCCAGTCAGAGGCAGGTACAGCAGAAGGACACAGTAAAAGCACTGTAGCAATCAACAAATAGGAGAATGAACCAGGATAAAGATGTAAGGCAAATGAGTAGTAAAGACTGGTGAATACGTGGCTCATTAGTTTATGTAGTTATTTGAAATATTGGTTTATTAACCTACATAATATAATAATCTGTCATTTTAGTGGCACATGATGTAGGCTATGTGAATATACTCTTTATACTAAACGAACATATCAACACCAAATTCAAGAATTTCAATGACTTACGTAAGTGTTCAAGTAAGGACATCAATTGAATAAATAAATTAATGGATTTTAAGGGAATACACACATGCACCATGAAACAGTGGGCCTACACTGTAAATATAGAATTTCTATTGTTGTCCAACACATCAATTTGACAGATCTTCACAAAAAATCAGTGACATTTTGTCAAGATGCTTTGTTTTTGCCTCAGTGGATTGACTGATGTCTTTATATGAACTGTAACTCAGTAACTACTTTGAAATTGCTTTCCTAGTTTTGTTCAGTATAGTTTCAGGCAAAATAGCTTGGCATAGGTGTTCAATTAATTAGAGAGACAGGGCCCTATTTTAACGATCTGAAACGCAAGTATAAAACGCGAAACGCAAGTGACATTGTGGGATGGTCCCGGGCGCTATTGCTATTTTACCAGCGGGATAAAGGACTCTTGCGCCCGACGCAAATCTCAAATGGTTAGGTCTGAAGTAGCTTCATTAATCATAGGTGTGGTTTGGGCGTTACGTGCAATAAACCAATCAGAGCGTCATCTCACATTCCCTTTAAGAGCAGGGGCGCTTGTTTTATGGCGGATTGCTACCATAATGACGGATATGCCAGGAGCACGCCAGGAGCGATTCACAGCCGAGGAGACCGACATTCTCGTCAGGGCCGTAAAAGAAAGAGAAGTGACACTCTACGTGGATGGGAGAAACCCCCCCCAAATCAGTTTTGGTTAAAGAGGCATGGGAGGAAATAGCCACAGGTTATTAATAACCAGGTTTGACATGCTCGAGCGGCAGTTGTCCAGGATGCGGCAGAGTTTAAATGCCCGTCTTGACCGGGTGGCAATGTTGATTCGGCTTCTCGAGCGTAACCCCTCAACTCTGGAGAGGATTGCGGCAGCCATGGAACGTAGGCCTCCTAATGCACCACCTACTCCAGTTGTGCCCATTCCTCCTCCCCCCCTTCACCTCCGTCCACCCGCACCACCAGGAGCACATCACGCATTGCCACTCCCGGGCCCTCAAGTGTCCAATCTCGCCGTGGTGCGCGTCACATCCCTATCAGAGGAGGGAAAATCAATTAGTACTTAATTCTGTTTAAAGCTTTTCAACTTTTTATTTCCCATTTGTATTGTCTGTGTTCAGTTAGTTTGCCATTGATTTCACTGTTTGACAAAATATAAATAAAGAAATGTCACAGACATCCTTTCCGATGTTTTGGCCTTACTCTCAATCATTCATGAGGTTATGAATGCATGGTGATATTTTTGCAATGTCGACTAACATTACACTGAGATTACTTAGCTTACCTCACTATGGACAATGCTGTAGCTCTTCTGTCAAATGTGCTCTTCTCTCCCGTGCTGCTGCTGCTGGGGCATTTGGGTTATGTGCCATCAGCGCATGCAGGTCTACATCACGTCTCCTTATGTCCTCTAATGTTTCCTCATTTATGTCATAAACACATCCATGTATCATAGAAATGTTGTGTAAAACACAACAAGCCACAAAGAATGCTGCGACTTTTCGGGGACAGTACTGTAAGGTGCCTGCTGACCTATCCAAACACCTGAAGTGCATTTTCAGTATGCCGAATGTTCGTTCAATTACACTGCGTGTTTGTGTGTGTTTTCGATTAAACTGCATTTCACGCATTCTTGCTGGCATAAGAAATGGTGTCATCAGCCATGTCTTTAACGGATACCCATTGTTTCCCAAAAGCCACCCATCCAAGGGTGGATTCCCTTTAAATATGGCAGGAATGGTAGAGTTTGCCAGTATGAATGAGTCATGGCTTGAGCCAGGGTAATTCGCAAACACATGGGTGATTTTACAATTAGCATCGCAAATTACTTGTATGTTGATTGAATGGGTTCCCTTGCGGTTGATCATTTATTAGTGCATTTTCTGACGGGGCGCGTAGCTGCACATGGGTGCAGTCTATAGCACCAAGGACACCAGGGAACCCATACTTCACCAAAAATGCCTGCTTCGCTATTTCCTGGCTGTCAGGTGTGACGGGGAATTGGATGTATTCCCAAGCATGTCGGACCAGACCTGATGTAACTGCATGTATAGCCGAACTTGTGGCAGATTGTGAAAATGCCTCCAATGGAGCTAAGGGCGTGCTGGAATGACCCAGACACAGAAATGCAGTGCCGCTGTAACTTTTACTGCAACGGGGATGGCATAGGGACAGGGTGCATCAGTAGGCAGCTCATCTGCCAGGAGATGGCAGAGATCTGTCACAGCCTGATGTGTCAGGCGTAGCTTCCCCCTACATTCCTCCTCGCTGAGGGAGAGGTGTCTGGGCCGGTGGACCCTCTGTCTCCCACGTCTGACTCTCTGTCCCAAGACGTACTCCATCTCACTGCACAATAGAAATATTGTGAGCAAGTGCAACTGAACTGGTAAGTTGAAGAGTAGGTTTTCAATGAGCTTACATGATGTGGTAAGGTGATTTTGCAGTCTTCAGAATTGTTTCCTGGTTCTTGACAGACAACCCACTTTGTCAGGTGTCCTTATATAGGCTACCTATGTGTCTTTCCACTATTGGTCAAACAGGATTGATCCGTAATTGCTGCAATTGGTCTAAAGTATTTCGGTCAATTTGTATGCTAGATTTCTGCGTCTATTATTTCTTCACATCGTAATGGACACCAACATAATTTTGATCGTGTGGTAATCTTTTTCCTTATAATTATGTAATGGGATCTGCAACATCTGTAGATGAGAGGAGCAGAGTGTATGCGCATTGTGCACATGCTATTATGTCCAAGCATGCACCCTTAAAATAGCATATGAATAACACGCCACTGACTTTTAACCAGGTTTTTCCTGGTCAGTGGCGGAATTGTTTTCGGGCACTGCAAGATAGCACCAGGGAACGTTTGCGCCAGAACACGTCACTTCTTTTCGCTGAACCGCCAAACGAACGCAAGTTCATTCCCTAATTCACCGACGCGAGTCTGTACAGGGAAAAGTCCCATATGCGTCGGGTGCAAGATAGGAATGATACATGCGTTTGTGTAAAAAGTCACTTGCGCTGGGTGTAACATAGGGCCCACAATGTCAAAAATCAATCTGGTATTGGAAGAAGAAGACTGCAGGCACTGATCATATCTTAATAATAACATACTGTAATACTATTAATATTAATATATTTAAGATGGGGGCCCAGACATATAGGATTGGTAAATGCTTACAACTGTGACTACCGAACCAATAAAGCACCCAAAAATGAAAATTTTGTAATTTCTCTATTGGGAGCAACACAATTTACACATTCAAGGTCCAGAATGATAGGAAAGACATCCTTCTCAAGTGCTTTGTTTGCACAAAAAACTATGTACCACTTTATTGAAAATATTGACCTTTTGTTCTGGACCTTGAATGTGTAAGTTGCATTGCTGCAAATAGAGAGATAGAAAGCTCTGATTTCATTCAAAATATCTTTATTTGTGTACCAAAGATGAACACAAGGTCTTAAGTGTTAGGAACGACATGAGGGTTTCACTATGTAGGATGTGTAGAGGAGAGAGGGAGACTCAGGCTTGTTGATGGCAATTGGTTGTTTATTTTACCAACAGATCCAGGATGTCATACATGTCATACATTTTAACTCAGTTGCAGGGTACGCCGTAGCGAGGTACACAACTGATAGCTACAATTAATCCTACGTGCTCTCAACAGTGGCACGGAAAGCTGTTAACATCATACAAAGATAAACCAGTGTACATTAAAAAATAACTTAACTACATGCAAAGCACTGAAACAATACTAAAATTAACTTAGACAATATATATAGTCCATGATAAGTCCATGTACGCCAGCCCACACAGGGCTGGACGTTACAGAACCCCACCCCAGGGGCTCACCCCCAGGTGAGGCCAAGAAAAATAAAAACCCCAAAACACAAAAAAAAAAGTTGTACATTTTAACTTAGTTGCAGGGTATGCCATAGCGAGGTGCACAACTGAGTTTCAATTAATCCTACGTGCTCTCAACAGCGGCACGGAACGCTGTAAACTAAATACAACAATCAAGGTACATAAGCCTACGTGCTCTCAACAGCGGCACGGAACTCTCTCTGATCTGGGCAGCTTATATAAAGGAACCTAAACTAACAAGACACTGCTGAGCATAATCATTAATCAAACAGATCATGACAGAACTTACATTTTTGGGTGAACTAACCCATTAAATGTTTTTTTATTCATTAAAACATATATTAGCTATCATTTCACAGAAAGAATAAATAGGCTAAATGCGTTACTGTATAACCACAAGTTGACCAATATGGTCATAATAAAACGGTTCTAGAATAAACTTTCACCACTTCTTGAACAGACCATGGTCAGACAACAATGGTCCCAAGTGAGTTGAAATTTCTGGTCCAAAAAAGGTTTCATCACAGGATGCAAAGAGTGGCTAGAAATATTGAAAAGAACAAAGAGGACAATATATTACATAAATTACAAATATAATGATTAATTCAGAGACAGATACAGACAGAGACAGACAGAGGGATGACAGATACAGTCAGAGACAGAGGGATGACAGATACAGTCAGAGACAGACAGAGGGATGACAGATGCAGTCAGAGACAGACAGAGGGATGACAGATGCAGTCAGAGACAGACAGAGGGATGACAGATGCAGTCAGAGACAGACAGAGGGA
>JACXGM010034676.1:0-11905 GCA_016801145.1 Umbra pygmaea | reverse complement strand
AATTTCTAAGATGTCATTATTTTTCAAACAAGCCTTGAAAAGTTGGTTGCAATTCCAATTTTATCCACCTGAAAATAGGGACCAAATTTTACAACAATTATTGTGGCTAAATTCCCATATACTAGTTGATAAAAAGCCTGTATACTTTGACAGGATGTTTGGAAAAGGAATAATGTTTGTAAATGACATTATAAATGAACCCGGGGAGTGATGCCTTACATGCAGTTAACAAAAACGTATGGTGATGTATGTTCTCTACAAAAATATAATCAATTAACCGCAGCAATACCATATACTTGGAAGAAGAAAATACAAGGGGGGGAAAGGTCGGATCTTGTCTGTCAACCATGTATTAAAGATCTCACATGGATGAGGAAAATACAGATAAACAAAGAAATATATCAATTCCATCTAAAAACAAAAAAACTGGTTGCTTTTCCATATAGACTACAAAATAGCTGGGAAGAAATTTTTGATGTTCCGATCCCATGGCATAACGCATTTGTATTAATACGTAAAACAACACCAGACTCAAAAATTAGAATATTTCAATACAAGTTATTATACAAGATATTGGCAACAAATAAAAATCTATACAAGTGGGGAATACAGTCTTCCCAGCTCTGCAGATTTTGCTCTGAGGAAGCAGAATCTATAGATCATCTTTTTTGGTACTGTCCTTATGTTGCTTGTTTTTGGTCACAGGTAAAAGAATGGATGAATAAATGCAATATTTGCTTTGAATTGACGTTACAAATAGCAATGCTTGGAGACTTAAAATGTAGTAGTCAGGCATTTTAATAATTTGATAATTATTTTGGCAAAAATATTTATCTTTAATTCCAAATTGGTGGAGTCGTTGAGAATAGAAAGGTTTTATAATTATGTGAAGCATCACAGTTGAGTAGAAATTTATATGGCAAATAGTAACCCAATATGGCTTTGGTTAAAAGATAGATGGACGGTGTTGGGTGTGGATGAGGTGTGGAGCAAGTGAAACTGGAATATGTAAAACGCACAAGATTTGTAAATATTGTAAATAACACAAAATGTATAAGCTAGATATAATATTAAAATGGCACAGGTAATTGGTCTCAACATTTGGTCACGGTTAGGTAAGGGTTGGGATGGGTTTGGAGTGTAGGGGGCAATAATAAAAAATAAATAAATAAATAAAAAATAAATAAAAAAGAAGTATGTCGTGATTGACAGTGTCAAATGCAGCACTAAGGTCAAGTAGTACCAGCACTGATAGTTTGCCTGTGTCTGTATTGAGCCGAATATAATTTATTATCTTTACGAGCGCTGTCTCTGTACTGTGATTTGGTCGGAAGCCAGATTGAAAATTGTCAAAGTGTCCATTTGAGCTTAAGAATTTGTTCAGCTGATTGAAAACAACTTTTTCAATGATCTTGCCTATGAAAGGGAGATTTGAGATTGGTCTGTAGTTACTCAGTACGGTGTGATCCAAATTGCTCTTTTTCAGGAGGGGCTTAACAACTGCAGTTTTTAGGGACTTTGGAAAAAGAAGTGAGGAATTTACCAATTCTAGGAGATCTGCTTCTAAACAGTTAACTACCATAACAAACTATATATATATACAGTGTCAGCCTGAAGAAACTACCCTAACAAACTATATACCATGTCAGCCTGAACAAACTACCCTACCAAACTACATACCATGTCAGCCTGAACAAATTACAATAACAAACTATATATACGGTACCGTTTCAGCCTGGACAAACTACCCTAACAAACTATATAGCATGTCAGCCTGAACAAACTACTCTAACAAACTACATACCATGTCAGCCTGAACAAATTACAATAACAAACTATATATACAGTACCGTGTCAGCCTGGACAAACTACTCTAACAAACTATATACCGTGTCAGCCTGTACAAACTACCCTAACAAACTATATACTGTGTCAGCCTGGACAAACTACTATAACAAACTTAATATATACCATGTCAGCCTGAACAAACTACCCTAACAAACTACATACCATGTCAGCCTGAACAAACTACTCTAACAAACTACATACCATGTCAGCCTGAACAAAGTACAATAACAAACTATATATACAGTACCGTGTCAGCCTGGACAAACTACCCTAACAAAGTATATACTGTGTCAGCCTGGACAAACTACCCTAAAAAACGATATACTTTGTCAGCCTGAACAAACTACTCAAACAAACTATATACCATGTCAGCCTGAACAAACTACCCTAACAAAATGTATACCATTTCAGCCTTAACAACCTCCCTAAAAAACTACAGTACCATGTCAGCCTGAACAAATTATGGTAACACACTACAGACCAGGACACCTGAACACACTACATTAACATGCTGCAAACTAGAACAGCCTCAAACTTCTACACTAATGGGGTTATTCATTGCAGGGTCGTGCTGTGCCATACCACAAATCACAGATCACAGTTTGAATTGTGTTTCCATCTACCCCCAGCCTGGTTGAAACCAAGCCGAATTGGGCTATATCGGAGGAGAAAAATTCCTAGTAAACTTCAGGATTATGGTTATTATTGAATTACTTATTTTGCTACAACATGAATATAGCCTAGGCAAAATGTTGAATTATGAAAAGCCGCATTTTGTAGTAATTGGCAAATTATTGTCAACATTTCTAAACCACATGATAGCCAGTCACTTTAATGTTTACATTATATTGCAAAGAATAAAGTTCAAAATATTTTAGGACATGATACACATTATTTAGTTAATACTCAACCAGGGCTTAATATCTAAAGTCTGAGTGTCACGTGTAGAGGTATGAGGAGACAAGTGCAGGTAAGTGAGAATTTATCCCATAGAGATTCAGGCGAGTAAACAGGAAAATAACTGAGGAGAATACAGGCTTCCGCAAATACAGGCAACAGAGGCAATAACAGACGTTGAAATTACTGTTACACATGCTTATATACCAAACAGAGTATATGTATATAAAACAGAGTATATACCAAAACAAGGTGCACCTGTGAACGTAATCAAGACTGCATGTGTCAAGAAATGGAAGGACTTTAATGTTTTGTGGCATATTTGTTAAGTATTGTCTTGTGTATGTGTTTTGTTGGGCGCCGGCCTCTGGGCGCTGGAGGATCGGTTTAAGTGACTTTGAATGTGGCTTGAATGGTTGTTGGTGACAGATGGCCTGGTTTGAATATTTCAGCAAGTGCTGATCTACTGGGAATTTCCTGTACAACCCTCTTTAGATTTTACAGAGAATGGTCAGAAAAGAGACAATATCCAGTAAGCTGCAGTTCCCTAATAGAAAATGCCTTGTTGATGGCAGAGTTCAGAGGAGAATCGCCAGAATGTTTCAAGCTAATAGAAAGGCCACAGTTACTCAAATAGTCACTTATTACAACCAAGGTAGGCAGAAAAGTATCTCTGAACACACAGGATGTTGAACCTTGAAGCAGATAGGCTACAGCAGCAGAAGACCACACCGGTTGACACTCCTGTCAGCTAAGAACAGGAAACTGAGGCTACAATTTGCATGGGCTCACCACAATTGGACAATAGAAGTTTGGAATAAAACGTTGCCTGGTCTGATGAGTCTTTGGCCCCTATTTTAACAATCTAAGCGCACGGCGTGAAGCGCATGGCGCAAGTGCTCTTTGGGCGTGTCCAAATCCACTTTTGCTAGTTTGACAGCGGAAGAAAGGTTCCATGCACCGGGCACATGGTCTAAACGGGTTGTACTAAGTGTCTTCATTAAATCATAAGTGTGTTTTGGGTGTAACATGCAATAAACAGAGAGACATCTCCCATTCCCTTTGAAGGCCAGGCGACCTTTCGCGCATTGCTATTATGAAGGCGGATTTGCACTGTAATATTTTTATTTGTAATCTTTTGCATGTTTGTGTCCTGCTGCGCTTCCCTGTGTGTGTGTGTAACAAGTGTAGTGTGCACGTGCTGTGCATACACATAGGTGCATTTGACTTGATTTGCTGTTAAAATAACAATGACATACTGCGCCATTGACTTTAGACCAGGTTTTTGTTGGTCAATGACGCAATTACTTTTTCAATGCCTCAAGACAGCAATACACCCAGAATTATACTGAACACACCTCCCTGTTAGACCAGCATGCCCATGGGCTCAAATATGGGCGCAGGAGCACTTGGTATTAAAACAACGCGGGCGCCGAACGGTAAATTGACAACTGCGTTGGTCTTAGACTAGCAAAGACACTTGCGTTCGGGCCCCGCGCTGCGTTGCCCTGGGTGCAAGATGGGGCCCTTTATTTCTGCTGCAACTATCAGATGGTAGGGTCAGGATTTGACGTAAACAACATGAAAATATGGATCCATCTTTTCTTGTGTCAATGGTTCAGACTGGTGGTGGTGGTGTAATGGTGTGGGGGATAATTTCTTGGCACACTCTGGGCCCCTTAGTACCAGTTGAGCATTGTTTGAATGCCACAGCCTACCTGAGTATTGTTCAGTGTTAGGTAAAGTTACTTTTACAATTAACTTTCTGTTACTCACAAGTTTTGGGAAGTCCCTAATTAAGACAATTATCAGGTAAATGGAGTTCATATCTTACTGGTGACCATGATTGATGTTTTCTTTACACTTCTAATGGCTACTTACAGCAGGATAACACGCCATGTCACAAAGCTCACATAATTTATTTTTACATTTTAGCAGATGCTCTTATTCAACCGATTGAGACATCTGGCCGACAATGAGTTTACTGTACTCAAATGACCTCCACAGTCACCAGGGGCCTCATTTATAAAAATTTGAGGTGGATTTGCATCAGAAGTTGCGTACAGACAAAATATAGGAGGTGCGTACGCATGTCCTACGCCGTTTTCCCTTAATAAATCACAATCAACTCTAAATGTGGCGCAGCTTTTGCAGCTGCATGTCCCGCCCATAATTGCCCATAAATAGTCAGTGAAACGCCCCGAAATTAATATTCATTGATTGAGAAATCATGGCAAACAGAGAGAGGAAAACCAAAAAAAGAAACTTTACTCAATGTGAAGTAGAAATGATTGTTGGCGAGGTGTAAAAGTGGAGGAAAATGTTGTTTAAAGGGCACAGTTTGGCCATTACTAATGCCAAAATAGCGTTGGAGTGGCAAAAGTTTGCAGACACTGTGAATGTAGCCTTAGAGTCGGACCATGGGCGAAATTAAAAAAAGTGGTCAGACATCAAAGTCGATGCCGAAAGTCTGCCACGGTTGGGGGAAGATTAGTTAAATTAGTGAGCAACATGTCTGCATCATAAATTATTTGGATATTGATGGAATGAAAATGCTTACTATTAATGACAGCAATTTCTTTCTCATTCGGTAAGTGCCTTTTTGGCAACATGAGTGCAGTCAATAGCACTGATACATTTGGGAAACCGGTCATAGCTGCAAATTGTGCTTTTGTGTTTGCCTGTTCACCAGCGGTCTGCCGTTTCAGAAAGTTTCACGTGCTTTTTTTACAGTCTATGGTTTCATTCACCTGCCGGCGGTGTCGCCATTTCTCATTTCACCAGTTTTTGTGCGTACGCATGGGTCAGAGTTGCCGTGAAGGACCGCACATTTTCCCGTCAAGTTTGCTTTTTATAATCCCAATTATTGCGTAGAGAGCTGCGTACATCTTCTTTTGTGCGTACGCCAGGTTTATAAATGAGGCCCCTGATCTCAATCCAATTTAGCACCTTTGGGATGTGGTGCAACAGGACAAATCTGATAATGCAATAATGTCAATATTGACCAAATATCCAGCACCTTGTTGAATCTATGCCATTATAAATTAAGGCAGTTCTGAAGGCAAAAGGGGGTCCAACACGGCAAGGGAAAATACACTCCACAAATTTCTACACATTGTACATTTAAAGACACCAGGTGCCATTATATAAATCAGGTGAACTATCCCTTTAAGCAGAACATACGTAGGTAGAGAAAGTGGACATTCTTCTACCACCAACAGCTTTGTTAGCAAAATAATGATTCATTTCCTCATTCTTGATGAGCTGTGGCTAAAAGTTTTCAATGAGAGTGTTTATTTAACCTTTTTACATTTCCACATGTTCTTTCTAACCCTATGTTCTATTTACCTCCAAGAGCTGTAACATGATCATTTACTCACTGTGCTCTCTTCCATTTTCTAGAACATTCCAACAATTGGGACAGTTGCCATAACAATGGCAATTCATAACTGTGATGAGGTAGCTGTGGCTGGATTTGGATATGACATGAGGACTCCTGACGCCCCCATACACTATTACGAGAATAGTAAGATGTCAGCCATCAATGAGGTACCAGTGACATTAATCTGACCATTGCCGTTTTCCACTTAAGGTTCACAGAAGGGCTTTCACACACACACACACACACACACACACACACACACACACACACACACACACACAGACACACACACACACACACACACACAATGACAGTGAGAAGAACTGATGGCCTTGGTCACAATGTCAAAATAGCTCCAATAATAGGAACATTTATTAAGTTCTGGTAAAACAAGCAGGACATGTACAGACAAAATGACCAGGGCCCGGTTAGCGATAAGAACGTTTTGGGGAACCGAGCCCAGACTGTTTGCTAAATGGTAATGCTAAACCTATTAAGTTACATGTCTGTCTTTCTCCATCAACACTAGCCCTGGACACATGTACAAAACATGCTTGTTTTTGCTCAGTTGTAGTAATACCTCAGGCAGAATAGAACATAAAAAGGTAATTCATATTATGTAGTTAGCTGCTAGGGCTTTCTAAAGTTGTAAACGCTGTTTCTGCATTTCCCCTTGCAGACACAAGAGTGCAAAAATGACAAATATCTCCTTTAAAGAGACAATCGGACAAGATGGCTCTTGATTGTGTGTTGCCATGGTATTTAAATGCCTTTCTCCATAGCCTACTATTATACTACTACTATACTACTACTGTTCTGCCATTAAAAGTAATGAAAAAATACCCCCACCCCAGAAATCTTAAAAATATATCCAAAAACCATCTGGTCTGTTTACACCAACATTCCGACCATTTTTTATACCCTTCCCTTGCGGGTACTCTATCCAGTTGATTCTCCGCAAAATGTGGGGTAGGATGTATAAAGACGACCGTCTATGTAGAGGTGCTGTTTAGTAGGGCCCCCAACCACAAAACGAGTGTCTGTTATAATGCTCAACGAGGTAACCAGAGCCCTAAAATTCAGGTGTGCAATCTTCTTTTCATCAGTGTCGTCAGAGCAGGAAAATCATTCAGAAGCAACAGGAAATGTGTATTTTTGTGGGTTGTATTTATTGGGCATTTTTATATGGGATGAAAACATTTTAGTTAGGGCCAATGAAGTTGCAATTACACACTAAAAACCATTTGAACCTTGCTACAAAACGTTATCTAATATAAATGTTGTGCCATACAGCATTTCATGATGAAAATGTCCTGCCACAACACATTTGCCAGCAGCCTAGCACCCTGCAGCGATTGTTGTTTAGCTTCTGAAGCTATACAGAATCAAACCTGGTCGGCCCCTAAATGGTAGTCCAAATGCAACTGGAAGTGCTGTTGGAGGGTCAGTATGTCCTCCCTGTGGTCTAGAGATCATTCCAAAGCCACAGGGCAGTGAAGAAGACATCTACACTGTGTGGTTTGGCATCTTTCAGACATTAAAAGGGTGTCCTGACTTTCTGTGTCACTAAAGATCCAATGGCACTTATTGTTAGAGTAGGAGTGTTAACCCCGGTGTCCTGGCCAATGTAACGGATACCACACGTGGAGTGCAATAAGAGGTTTGAATGGACACTCAACATTAACCAGGTATGATTTCCAAGGACGTAACAGACAGGCCAGGTTCGGTACACAGACAGGGCAAACAATCCACAATCCGTTAGGCAGTAACAGGGATAGGCAAGGGTCGATACACAGAGCAGGCAGATGCAGTACAGACTCGAGATCCAGGAGAATAATCAAAGGGCAGGCAGAGGTCCGTAACACAGGCAAAGGTACGAGAGGGCAAATCCAAATAGAGTAGTCAGAACACAGATACGAATCAAAACCAGGAATCAGGCCAGTAAAACGCTCAGTTAGTAATAAGATCATTAGCAATACCTCGGAATGAGGAAATGAGTTAGACAAGGTTATATACAGCTGGGACTTGTAGCAGGTGTTCAGTATTCCGGTGATTGCGATCTTGGGTGCGTGCTGCGTTCATGCGTGTGGGGAACTGGGTCAGGAGAAGTAGGATGATCAGATGACATGGCATCAGTGGAACTGGCAGGAGGAGATCTCACAGCCAACATTCCAATCTGGTGATCATACAGTCATGGCATCTCCAGCATTCAATTGGCTCATTCGTCCCAACTCCTCCGTCTGTAACTATTTCCCAGCCCATTGCTGCAAACGATATGCATGTTCTCAGTCAATTTGCCTTGTAAAATAAAAGTAAATAATACAAATTAAAATTGTCACATCAGTTCTCAAGGATGGGCCTAACCTATAATATCTTTCAAGGATGACTGTAATTAATCCTGTAGTGACAGGAGGATGTTGCTATTTTTTATCATGAGTGATTGTTATAATATTTAGCTTGGAAAGCTATTACAACAGCAGCCCATTTAAAGTGGTTTAACTACAACGTTTACTGGACCTCTGCATTTCTGCATCTCTCTCATCCCCTGTATGTAAGGGGGAGTACTGTACATGGAGAAGGCTCCTTTAGAAATTGTTCTACCATCCACCTCAATGGTCTGTTTACTTCAGGTCCCGTTTCATGTCAATATTGTACCTCTGGCCTTTTCCACCCAGAGAATTGTTGTCCTCTGTCTCGCTCTGCTATCTCAATCCAATCAGAATCTTCTCTCCTCTTCACAGTCCTGGACTCATAACATTTGTAAAGAGAAGGAGTTCCTGATAAAGCTGGTGGAGACGGGGGTTGTAAAAGATTTGACCAATGGCATCTTGGACTCAGGATGCTGATGACAACATCCAGCCAATCATGGGTTCCAAAGAAGAAATCCAGACAGCAATGTGAAGTCCAACTCTAAACTCTAATCTTTTAAAAGATTCTCACTCTGACACAACACTGTGGTAGAGTGAGGTTTCCATCGACTACAGTGTAGTTATCTAGAACTAGAACACTCTAGAAGGTTCTAGATTATGAGAAACTTGAGAAATAGTTTAAGGTTTTGCTTGGTACAAAGTGTTAAAAGATAAGATAAGATTCTAGGCATTGTGTCATGGAACAAAAATATTTGTGGAGGATGAAGAATGGTTGTGCCACATAGAGACATCCATACACTAAACGTTGTTCTACACCAACAATGAAACACTTACATTTATTTAATTATCAGATTGAGTTAACATTGCTAAAATTGTTATTGATGAGTGCAGGAGTTTGGTTTAGCAGTCTAAGCTCCAACTAAGCCAATGTGCCAGCCCCAACTAGGCCGATGTCTGTGCCCTTTCTAGCATAAAAAATCCTACAAAGACCAAACATGTATTATTTATTTGTTAGTTTAATCTCCTATGACTACTTTTCTCTCTGGACTATGTCTAATAGGATCTATTCATTCCAGCTAGAAGTAATGCAAGCATGTTGCTTTGAGTCAGGCTTTTGACTCCTTCTTTCCACCTTTTAAGATGTTTTAAATTCTATTTATTTCATGGTTTAGTTTTTTTATAGGAAAAAGTACTTTAGATGGGACATTATTTGTATAACAAAGCACTACATAGGGTAGGAAACCTTTATCCAATACAGTTTTTACTGTTTTTGTAAAATCGTCACCTGAAAAATAAAGTAATTCCGTTTCTACAACTCAAATTCTACAAATAGCACTTGTAAAAAGTTACTTTTCTACTGCTAGTAATGGGTCAGAAGAGGACCGACCAACTGCCTCACTGGATTAGCAAATTTTATTTTTTAGAAACTATTGAAGCCTCCTATTTTACTGCTTTAAAATGCTCTCTGTGAGTGAAATATAAGGCTTTTCTGTATCCCATTTCACACTGTTATTCTGCTGTTATCTGTGTCCTAAATGCACTCTATTTCACGTAAAATGTAGTAAACTACTTTAAAGCTAGTCAACATTTGTGCACTGCACATAAAAAAATAAACAAATTAATTTGCTTTATTGTTGTAACATATTTTCTTTGTTACTTTTTATCAAAAATATTTTTATTTCGTTAAGGAAAAATAAATGGTGTTTCACAGCTGTTGTGTTCAACCATATGTCTTGTGTTGTACTTGTATGCACAAGCCAAAGCTCCTGTCCCTTCTATTGCCCATACAATCAGTATACAAACATCAAGATAATTTCAGCAGTGAAATAAAAACAAAATTATTATGGAATGTCTCTTCTGTGTCTTCCTTTTAATGACCTCCCACGAAGTAGTAGAACCCTATTATTTTTGTGTTGAATGGTTATTATTATTATTATTATTTGTTGTTGTCTGCCACGCCAGCTGAAATTCCCGTGAGCTGGAATGAGCTAGAAACATGAAACTTGGGGGAATAACTGGAAATGGTGTGCATGTGCTTCCATAGAAATATGAACCCAAATGGCCACATGGTTGCGCTGTAATTAAGGCTTCAAAATGTAAACTTTGAAAGGCCACGCCCCTCACACCGTAAGTCCGATTGACTTGAAATTTCTCACACATGTGCAGCTCAGTGTCTCTACAAAAAAGCCTCAAGGACCATTAAAGCTAAACTGTGTATTTCTTTGAGTTGATTCTTAGCAAAAAAACCTATGTTCTTTCACAAATATGTGCTCATTCATGTATAATTACTTCCACCTAATAATAAAAGTATTTTCGTAAGTGAAGAATCTTCCTTTCACAATACATGCAATGGTGCCGCTCGAATTGCGGCAGCCATGTTACGCCTCCATCTTTAAAATACATTAGCCAAAGACGGACATACCTGGAAATTCAATCTCTGCCATTCGCGCTTTTAGTGGCACCGTGACGAGGGGGACGAGGGGGAGATTACTCACGACTGCTGGGAAATTTCAAAGGCTGTTGAAGACGTAAGATCATGCCTGTTCTCAAGGACATGTAATAGTAGCGCTGGCTCAAGCTGTAAAGTAGGCAAGAACGTTCGCCTGGAAACACAAACTAAGATTTTTCGTTTCAATATAATAGTGCTTGTGGTTCATTGCAATAATCATTGGTTATTTATTGCATAGGTAGTGTCCATTGTGTGTAAAACATGTTTGTTACTTTTATTTATAAAACATGTTAAATTATTATGTTTGCTATCACATGCTCTTATTGTTCCTTTACACACAATACAATTGCATTTGTTTATTCACGGGCTGTGTAGTGAATTAACAATGATTATTGCAATGAATCAAAACAAGCGCTATTGTTTAAAAAGAAAAAAACGAATATCCAGTTTCACGTTGCTGGTATAATAAGCGAGGGGCTTCAGTTGCTTGTCATATACATTTTCACCAGTAGATGGGAGCAGAACTTACACAATGCAGCTTTAAGGTCCGCCTACAAAAACTTTCCGCAATTTTGAATTTTTTGAAAAACACATTTTTGACATCTCCTCCTAAACCGTAGCTCCGATTGCCACCAAAATTTCAGTGAATCATCATTAGACCAAGTTTATTAAAAATAAGATAAACCATGTTGATATCTCAATTACTTTTCAAGTTATTGACCAATGAACTTCAAAAGGGGCGTGGCATTGGACATAAATGAACAAATCAGCAACCGTAGGGCCAATTGTCACAAAACTCACAGGATATGTTCAGATAAGTGCCCCAGATATACCCAGACAGTTTCATATACATGCGTCACTAGGTGGCGCTACAAGCACAAAATAGGTCAGTAGCATTACACAGATTGTACTATTAATCGTATATTCAATCGCCAATAATGGCAAATCTCTCAGGATATA
>JACXGM010034675.1:0-11905 GCA_016801145.1 Umbra pygmaea | reverse complement strand
AGTTGTGTAGACCACAGCAAGCCAAAACAACTTCCTCCACTCTCTTGGGCTGAAGTTTGATGGTATCCACCAAATACCCCACCATCCAAAACCTGTCAAAAACATTTAGGAACCTGTAATTGCTTCCCACCAGAACTATTAACACAATGGAGAAGTTGTGCTTGTAGTTTAGAACATAGATCCAGACTGGGGTGGAGAGAAAATAATAATATGTCACACTGTTCCTTGAATCCACAGGCTACCTTCTGCCACTCTTCCACTGTGTCTGGGCACTGAAACATCAGAAATCACATCCAATAAACAGACAACATATTGCTTAACATTATGCTTGACATACAGCTCTGGAAAAATTAATAGACCACTACAAATTTGTCTTAAATCAATTAGTATTGCTACATCAAATAATAATAATAATATTACCAAAATAATAAAAAGTCCATGCACAGCCTGGACTGTAATAATACATTCAACTTATATAGCGGTTTTCAAGGTACCCAAACTGCTTTACACAGTGAGGGGGAAAGCCCACTTCATCCACCACCAAATAAATCCTCAGAATGACATTTTCATTTTGAATTTGGGAAAAATGTTGTCAGTAGTTTATGGGGGAAAAAAACGAACAATTTCATTTTACCCAAACACATGAAGACAATATTATTATGAATTTGGGAGAAATGTTGGGGATATTTCAGAATGTGGGTTTAGCAACAAGCAGTCACTAATATTTCTAATTGCACTGGGGAGAAATAAGCTTTGGGTGAATTTTCTCCTGTTGCCATGATGAATGGTGATGTCTGTGTTCCATTGATGATGGATTTTTATACCTCGTGCTTAACTCAATGTTGCTTCAACTCAGAGTTGACTGAAGTAATTGTTACCACTTATTCAGAAACCAGTATCTCTAGAGTTGGACAGCTCCGAGTCAGTCAACCTAGAGGTGTGGTTTCAACATAGTTTGTCAACCCTGCTACTGAAATACTCCTGATGTCAGTAAGTTTATGGAAGAAAAAATCAATTTTACCTAAACACATACCTATCAATAGTAAAACCAGAGATGCTGATGATTTCGCTATGGTCTCTATTCTTTTCAGAACTTTATGTCCAGATTAAAATGAACGCATGCATATAAAACCACGTTCTGAAAATGTGCACCTGTTTCTATGACACGTTTGCATTCCAACTGCCATATGTACTCGATGCACCCTATTCGATCTGGTGAGTACAGTATTTGGTATAAGGACATTTAAAACATTACAAGGCAAACAATTTCTCAATGTTTCAATGTAACAAAATTCGTTTTTATGATGGAATAGAACGTTTGTATATAACGTTAGCAAACAAATTACAGCTTAAAAAACAACTTTTGTAATTTTCTAAAAACATGACATTAACTTACCCGTTGCCAAAAATTGCAGCGTTATCAGCCGTCTCCAACCGCGATGCCCGCACTGAAGTACATTTCCTCTACGGGTTCTGTGGTAGCTACTTTTAATAAGAGGGTCTTGTGTTTATTTTCTTCATGTTTTGCATCTGCCATCTAGTGGGCCGGAGAGGTAGCGCATATGCAAAACGAAAAGTCGGTAGTGTCTGGTAAACAATTGCCGCAATGTGAACACAGACCCGACGTAAGAAGTTGCTACCTCCCACAGAGGTGCTAAATGCTTTCGCGACAAAGTTGCAAAGGATTGCCAGGAGTTGCCGCAGTGAGCAAGAGCCATAAAGATGAGAGAGACAAATAAAAAAATGGAAGAGGTACTTTATTCAGGGCCTCTGGGGTCTCCGATACCTCAACAAAATAGGAGTTTGGAGGCCGTACAATCAAGTCAACATCAAAATGCTACAGTCATTTCTAACTTGATTTCTATTTGTTTTTAAAACCCAGCTAAATTCCAACTCCAAAAATGGTTGTTTTATGCAGGATGATGTCCTACATCATTGTAAATTTGTTATTTTGTCATTTTCACTTCCTACTTCCTGTCTGTGATATTTTTAGTTAAAAAAAAGACCATTGTCGGCTTTGAGGCATGACATCTCCGGCTATGAGTAACCCACACAGATGAGCCACCACTCATTATTTGCGTCTAATTCTCCCCTTTCCAACGGTACCAAGCTTTAGTTTGACACTCTAGAGTTCATTTTCACGGCAAAGAGGGACTTTGCAATTAATTGCAATTCATCTGATCACTCTTCATGACATTCTGGAGTATATGCAAATTGCCATCATCAACACTGAAGCACCAAAATTTGTGGAGTAAATATTTTAATGACCCACATTTCAATGACCCAACCAATGAGAGTGGGACTTGCAGCATGTTGAGCATCACAAATAGAACCAGCCTATTTCACTTGTTGATGCACTCAACCTGTCACGAAATATGAGGACGTTTATGTTTCTTGGCTTATTTGTCATTATGTATACTGTGTGTATTGTGTTTGTAATTTGTTTTATATGTCAACCTCTGGGCACTAGGAGAGTGGTAGGCACTTGGTTACTCATTACGCATGAATGGGGCACTGTGGGTAAATACCCACATCGGCAGGTAATGAGTAATCAACATGCCTATTTAATCCCAGTGTTCTGGAACGGTTGGTGCGTCTTATTGTGACTTCCAGTCCTGTCATTGTTGGTTGAAGGATGTGAGGAATGGTGCTTTTGTGATATGAGAGGAGCTGTGTTTTACGCTATAAGTGTACTTGATTTACCCTTCACCTTGTACTCTGTCGTACATAGTATCCACAGTCTTGTGAGCCAGGAGTACATGTATATGGAATACCGCGCCCGATGCCGCAATAAGAGCGTTGTAGCTTTATATGTGTTGTTCAGCAGCTACAGGACAGCTCTGGTTTACTACATGGAAGTACCTCCTCAAGGTGTTCTAAATAAAATCTAAGAACACAACCTTCCTGCATTCTGGTCTCCAATCCCTTCCAACACCCACAACTTTACAACGCCTGTGGAAAATGTGACACAACCAGTGTAGAAACATGATTTAATAAACATTTTCGATTAATGGAAATGTCATAGCAATGCATCGGTACAAGATGGAGAAAAAATGTTAATCTCCCTATTAAGTCCCAGCAAAATCTGACTACATAGGCGATTTACCTTTTCTGTATTTATTACTTTGTTTAGATAGAAATATGGGTTTGATGCTTTTATGGATTTCAACCCCAATAGATGTTCATGCGAATGTCAGCAATCCACTGCAAGCTATAAACAATTGAATTCTACACCCACCAATTTCTATATGCAGACAATTTGAATGGGCATTTGTATTAGCAGTAATTTTCTTAGTCTTTAAATTAAACTATTTTATGTCATTCCATTTTGGAACTGTTTTAAAGAAATCCTAAAGGATTTGACAGATATTCACTTCATTAGATTATAGTTTTTGAATGTGTGCCAATGGCATTGTCCTTTTATTCTCCCACAGGGGCTTTCTATTGCGTTCCATTGAGCTCTTTACAGCAACTTTGTTGACATTTATTTTGCAATGCCTGCGCACAAAACAGGGCCATAATAGATTGCATGTAACATTAATTCTAAACATACATGTAATTTGTTTTCAGTACCATTCATAACCATATAATACAGTGCCCTCTACTAATATTGTGGCACCTTTGGTAATAATGAGCAAAACAGGCTTTTAAAAAAGACCAGAATCTTCTATTATTTGTAATGGGGTTGGAGATCACATGGCAAAGATCTGAGACCCTACCTACTTACAGGTCCATTCCAAGCTCCAGGTTTGTTGACTATCCTCTGCAGCTCATCCTGCAGGTTTTCTAAGGGGTTTAGGTTAGTGGAATGGTAATGGGAAAGCCGTGATTCTGTGGTCAGAGATCCATTTTTTAGTTAATTTGAAAGGGGACCTTTGGATAAATGTTTTGCTGGGAGAAACAACCACAGGTTAGTATAAGCTATCTGGCAGTCATGTTTAATTTAATATCTACTTGTACTTGATGGCGTCCATGGTATCATGTATCCTTACAAAATGTCCAGGGCCAGGGATTTCTTTCAATACAGACCCTTTTGACAGTGTTTTGCTCATGTTTACCACAGGTATCAATGTTAGTGGAGGGCACTGCAAATATCAGTACCATACATTAGATATGATACATTCTACAAATGTGTAACATATGATATTTTGGCAGGTAATTTCTCCAGTGTTCATACAGAAATCTAATATATGGCCATATGTGCATATAACTTATATGTCCTATATTGGCATATGTGGTGGAAACATCATCACATATATGTACATATACAGTATATGTCGAAATATACAAAAATTTGACGTTTTTATATGTTTGACATATATTTCCTAATTTTGTAATTCAAATTTTTTAATCAAAATATATGGTCATATATTTTTTAATATATGTTAAGACTTTTCATATGTATGGCCATATATGGTATACAGCACCATGAAATGGTCGTGGTTGGCGAACCAGTCCCGGACCAGAGCAGCACGGTGGAAAATGACATTATCCCAGATGACAACGAACATGGGTTGCCCTGGTCGGTCCTATGTGACCGTGGCATGTAGTGCATGCAGAAATGTCAGTATGTGTGCAGTGTTGTAGGGACCCAGGGTGGCATGGTGATGGAGGACCCCCTGACCACTAATGGCGGCACACATGGTGATGTTGCCCCCGCACTGCCCGGCGACGTTCTTGATAGCCCTTTGGCCAATGATGTTTCAGTCCCGATGTCTGGTTTTTACCAGAGTCTCTTCCTTTATCTCCTCTCCCTCTTCCCCCGTCTCTTCCTCATCTTCTCCTTCCCCTTGGTCCTTCAGCCTCCATGTTCATGATTGTCTCACGACAGGTGCTCATACCGGAATTATATGTATAGTGACTGATTGGTGTTCAGTTACAGGTTAAGTGTTTTGTTGTCATTTTCCCGTCAGGCGCCCGCGTTGTTTAGATAGCAAATGCACCTGCGCCCATATATAATTCTTGGTGTGTTTCTATCTTGAGGCATTGGAAAGTGACTCTTAAAGGGAATGGGAGATGAATCTCTGATTGGTTTATTGCATGTTATGCCCAAAACACGCCTATGAATTAATGAAGACACTTAGTACAACCCTTTTAGACCATGCGCTTGGCGCATGGGACCTTTTATCCGCTGTTAAAATAGCAAAAGTGGATTTGGACACACCCAAAGCACACTTGCGCCATGTGCTTCACACCATGCGCTTAGATCGTTAAAATAGGGCCCTTTGTGTTTTAGCAATCGGGAAAAACTGTAAACATAGGTCACAATGAAAAAATGCACATTGTATTTATGTGTAACCCCCACATTTTATTTACGACTCCACCACTTCCTGATCTTATTTTGTCCAGCCCCTGAAAGGAGCTAATTGGAGAATAAAACTTTGAATAGTGAATTTGAGAATACTACGTATTGCATTCTTCCATTAAACATGTAGCTAAATAACAGAGTTGGAGAGGGTGTTTGTTTTCTTTAATGGCTAGTGCAAGTGATGAATTATCCGAAGAGAATGATGAGTTAAGGTGGATGATTTGATCAACTGTTATTGAATGGTAATATCCAACCATGCATGTTTGAACCGGAATACAATGAGGATGAAATACGGGAAAGGCAGGAATGTTCGAGTGAATCCAAAATAAAAATATATTCCAGACATTTCAAGGGCCCTGGTAATCAGTATTGGTTTTACCCCCAGTCCTGACGCCCCCTGGATGAATGAAACCTCTAGTGATGGGCGATTCATGAACGATTTGTTCATTTTGAACGAATCTTTTAAAAGACCGGTACGTACGATTCATACTGGATCGTTAATTTCGTTCATTTTCACGCAGGCACATTACTTCTATGACCCATTATACTGCTCGGTACTAGTATCTGAATCGTTCAAATCGTTCATTTTTGCGCAAGCGCATTACTTCTATGATCCAATATACTACTCGGTACTAGTATCTGAATCGTTCATTTTGACGCAAGCGCATTACTTCTATGATCCAGTATACTGCTCGGTACTAGTATCTGAATCGTTCATTTTGACGCAAGCACATTACTTCTATGATCCAGTATACTGCTCCGTACTAGTATCTGCATCGTTCATATCGTTCTTTTTGGCGCAAGCGCATTACTTTTATGATCCAGTATACTGCTCGGTACTGGTACATGAGTCGTTCATATCGTTCTTTTTGGCACAGGCGCATTACTTCTATGATTCAGTATACTGCTCGGTACTGGTACATGAGTCGTTCATATCGTTCTTTTTGGCGCAGGCGCATTACTTCTATGATTCAGTATACTGCTCGGTACTGGTACATGAGTCGTTCATATCGTTCTTTTTGGCACAGGCGCATTACTTCTATGATTCAGTATACTGCTCGGTACTAGTATGTCGTACTAGTACATTGCCTGGTACTGGTACATGAGTTGTTCATTTCGTTCTTTTTTGCACAGGCGCACTACTTCTACGATCCAGTATACTGCTCGGTACTAGTACCTGGATCGTTCATATCGTTCATTTTGGGGCAGCCACATTACTCTATTATTCAATACGATGTAGTTATTGGATTTGCACATATTTGCTCATCACTGTAGACTGACTTACTATAGTCCGAACAAATTCCTAATTTGACAAATGCACCTATATTACAAATGCACCGTATTACTGCTTGGCCACTGAACGTCTTTGTTATAATGAATTGATTATACGGTAGGCTGTTACATTTTGCCTATGCGCACTGCCTCAAATGAACAAATGTTTGAATAATATAAAGTTCAGGCTGCGGGTGTAATGTACAGGTCCAGACAGTTGTTATAAAACCACAATTATGGTTATATTTTAAAACAACTAGCAATGTCTCGTATAGACAGGCAGACAGGGAGTAATATTCACGGCGGTCAGTAACACAGGCAGAGATCTGATACACAGTTCGGGCAGTCACACTGGCAGAGGTCTGGCACACTTCACAGGTAGTCGAGCAGGCAGGGGTCATACACTTCACGGGCAGTCGAACAGGCAGGGGTCATACACAGGAGATCCTCAACTGGGAGCAGGCAGGCTTAATCTTTAACCAGGGAACAGACAGGAGTCCAAACACAGAAGAGCAATGGTACAAAAGGTAAATCCAGGAATCGTTCTCAAAAAAACAGGAAAATACAGGTCAGGCCGATATAACAGTGGAATAATAGAAAACTCTCAGTATGTTGCACTTTACAAACAATACCTCACGAATTGTGAGTAGGACTGAGGTGCTTTTATAATGATTAGAATGGGTGCAGGTGTTCAGTATTCCGATGCTTGCGACCGGGCTGTTGGGATGTGTGCATGTGAAACGGGATCCTGTGCATTACCAGCCTGTGATGATGTGCCAGTAGCCATCGTGGAACTTGGCAACGTTACAGCGGGATGGAAGTGAACAACACACTTGACAGCTACACTTATTTTATTGCCTCAAAAGTAAAACTTTCTACCAGGCGTCGTATGAGATTAGTTCATTATCTTAAATGTTTTTGGATTTGCGCAGGTGCATTACTTCGACGATCCATTATATGGTTAATTAATTTAGTTATTTCCTTCTTTTTTGCGAAGGCTTATTTCTATGATCGAGTACATACAGTACAGATCAGTATACTGGTTCTTGTTCTTTTCGTTCAGATTCGTTGTTTGAATGAACGAGAGTCAAAGATACGATTCAGTAAAAAGAATCAAACTTTCCATCACTAGAAACCAACTGAATTGGCAGTGGCCACCGGTTGACCCCAGCAATGGCAACAGAGACTGAAAGTGTTTTGATGTAAAAGAAAAGAGTGGGACAGGGCTCAATTTAGATCTAGATAGGTTGTATAACTGTCAATTTACTTGGTGAGAATTATTGAAGATTTTACCGTAATTTATGGTGAAATGGTTAAGTTAGCCGCAGGCCTAGGCCAGACTGGACACCACTGGAAGCTTCTCTTGCTGAAGACAGGCATTGTTATTGGGGGAATTCAGGCCCTCACCTCGGTGTAACATCATAGTAGCTGATTAGCACACATTAACTTTGGTAACACTATGTTTTGAGAGTCCAAAAAGTGTATCTGTAGATGCTCTAATGCTCTAGATGCTATAATTGCTCTCAGAATATTGCTCAATCTGTACCATTATGAGCTAAGTACGTGGTATAATTCTCAATTGACTTATTTTTTTGTTCAAAATTAGTGCTAGTGTTACGGTAAAATTACTAGTGTGGTGGAAAATAAGTTCCCATGTGCAGTGGTTAATGGAAAATGTTAGACAAAGCATATTTTATTGCATATATCGCACGCGGTATATAAACAGTGGAATGCTGTATGTCATGTTATTTACACAGGATAGCAATACAACCATTTTTGTTCTGTAGTGTTGTTATAGACCAGCTATTCCCAAATTGGGGTACAAAATAAATTGTGGTTCAACATGTATTTCCATTTTCAAACAGGCCTATACATTTAAGGGATGTTTTCTTGTCTGAATAGCCCAGTCTCACTGCCAAAAATAATCACCAACTAGTGTCTACATTAATAACAACATCATTTTATATATCAAATAATTGGCATCCAAACAGATAAACTAGAATTATTTGTTTTTATTGTGACAAAATACCTTCAGTAAGCTAATGAAATTATACAAACTGAGGACAATTATTTAACGCTAACTACAATAAAGTTCAAAAAGGATGAACAAAGGTATACATTTGATAACATACCCACTTATATACCTATACGCTTATATTATTACCATCCAAATCTTTAGTGTCTTTGAAAATAATTTAGGGCTATCAATTTATGGATAGACTAACTTTTACTCAATGTGTGGAATTCAACCGACGTGGCAGGACTGTCAATCTGTATATATAACAAGACCTAGGCTTTCAGGGCTCTATTCCCAGATGTTTATTGGTCACCCCCCAAGTTGTAAAGAAGATGAATTGTGCTTCCACAGCGTTTGCCCATGGGAACACGCCGCTCTGTCTTTAATCAAATTTACACATTTTAAGCTGTATGTTTGTGTGTAGCTAAGCATAGTGTAAGGAATCATTATACAATTTCCATCGTTTTGTTATAAAAAAATTATGGAATATAGTTTATTAACTGGTCACATCATGGTAAAAAAGTTAATTGTAATTGTTCAAATTCTACAAATAGCACTTTTAAAGTACCATCACATTCAATTCAATAGGTAAATACTATTCAAATCCCAACTGTTCAATATTGAAAATAACTGCCTGAAGAACATTGAATAGTATTTGAGATTTTACTTCCTGAATGAAATAGTACTGATAAGGAATGAATCTCAACATATAGTGTAGTCACTCTGTGTGCTTTGTTTACTTCTCACAAACACCTACAATGTAAGTCATTGGAATATAAAAAGTTTCCATTCAATGAATACATGAGTAAAAGAGTGAAGTATCCTCAAGCGGATAATAAAATAATAATGTTATTGTCGTGTCTGGGAATACAGCTCTTTTTAGGACCCAGCTGCAAAATGCTTTCCCTTTTGCTCCTCTTCAATTATGTAGCCCACACAATGGTACATCACACTCATAACATTGATTTCCTGGATAGAAAGACCAAATATGCTTAGGGACAAACTGGGTGTGCCTCTAACCGCAGTCACTCCTGACAGCCTGTCCAGACAAAAAAGTAGGGGATTTGGAAATTCATAACACCACAGCACAATTTCCTGCCCACGCAAAGGAAAACTTGGGTAACGGCGGGACAGTTGACATTCACAAATATAATCATCCAGACATTTAGTCAGAGAAAACATACTGGCATGCTTTTTATATAAAGAACAAGACACAAGTGGTTTGTTTGTTTTACAAAATGTTTTCAAATGTAACAAAACATGTATATACTTTCTATACACATTTGTAGTAAATACAATACTTATTTTTGGAACATGTATACTTCACTTTTGTACTTACATAGCTTATTTGATAAAAGATAAAACGTATAGGATTGATATAAATAGGACATATAAAAACAGTCCTTGATTAAATATGCACAGAACTGTAAATAGTATTGATCTGATAAATACATTCTGAAATGAAGCTTCTCTTTTAAGTTAATGCACATTATCACTGTCAATGGTATTAGTATGTTTAAATAAAATACATTGCAGTCAACTCAACTGAGAGCTGAGAACTTAAGGTTCCATGTTTTCAGAGGTAAAGGTCATAACCTGTTTCCAATTTTAGTAGGCATTCCAGACAGCCTGTAGTTTTGCATGAAAGCTCAGTTTAGGATTTCCATTTTCCAATTCCCAATATACATTTCCTCTGGACCAGGTTTTTTTTGTGACCAGGATTCCAGCCCTTCACGTGACTAAAACTCAAGTCATAGTTTTGAGTGTGGATGACAGATTTGACTGCTGAGATCCAGTAGTCAGCATCTTCCTCCTTACAGATAGCTGTCCAAATATATCTGTAATTTTCTTCCTGAAGTTCTTCCCTACAATCACATAAAGGACTGGATTGAGCACACTGTTGAAGAAAGCCAGGTAGGTGAACACCTGGTTGCAGAGCTCCAGAACGTTGCTCAGGTGGCAGCCAGTGATGACATCAGCCCTCATCAGGACATCCAGGGCCGTAACCACGTGAAAGGGCACCCAGCAAATCAGGAAGGCCAGAAGAACAGCTAGCACCAGTAGACTGGCCTTCCTCTCGGTATGCTCTGTGTTGAACCGTTGCATGGCCTGGTTCTTCAGGGCCTGGATGATCTGACAGGTGCAGTAGGAGATCACCAACACTGGGATGGCAAACCCAAAAAATGTGAGAATCACATCAAACATTAGCGCCATCTGGAAATTGGGGTATTGTAGGAAACAAGCATTCACCTGAAATTCTGGTAACCACTTTACTGTCCTGAACACCAGGGTGGGGGTGCCGAGCAACAGGCCAAGGCCCCACACTAACAAACAGCCCATCTTGGCATACAAGGGCCTCCTCATCTGTCCGTGGCTCATCGTATGGACCAGTGCCACGTATCGGTCCACGCTGACCAGAACCAGGAAGTAAATACTGCAGTAGGCATTCATCTTGATGCCCACATTGACCAGGCGACACATCAGCGGGCCAAAGGGCCATTCAAAGCCATTAGCTACATTGGCTGCCCAGAAGGGAAGACAAGAGACCAAGAGCAAGTCAGCGGCAGCTAGGTTACTCAGGTAGATCTCCGCTATGGTGCATGCTTTCTTATGCAGACAGAACACCAAAAGGACGAAGACGTTACCCAGAATCCCCAAGACGCTGATGGTCAGGATGTAGGCTGGTTGCATGGTTTCAATCCAGCCCCAGCCTTCAGCTTCAGGGCAGTAGGTGGTGTTTGTACTGTTACTTTCAGCCATGTCTGTAAAGTTAGTGATGATTTCCATTTTGGAGCTGTAGAGAAATATGTTGTGTAAATGTAAATGTGGTTGCTCAAAGAGAGGGATGGGGTTCAGTTTAGATAGCGTTCCTAGACATTTAACTCTATCCTTGTAGGCATTGATTTCACAAGTGTAGATTTTAATCTAGTACCCCACAATTGTCACAGGCTCATGGTGTATGGGATCAAATAAGGGCCAATAATATTTTGAGGTTGCAAAGTGATGTTTGCATGTGTAAAAAAGTTTTGCGTCTGTGGAAATATTTTGTGAATGTGTAAAAAAGTTTTACGTCTGTGGAAATATTTTGTGAATGTGTAAAAACGTTTTGCATCTGTAGAAATATTTTGTGAATGTGTAAAAATGTTTTGCATCTGTAGAAATATTTTGTGAATGTGTAAAAATGTTTTGCATCTGTAGAAATATTTTGTGAATGTGTAAAAAAGTTTTGCATCTGTAGAAATATTTTGTGAATGTGTAAAAAAGTTTTGCATCTGTAGAAATATTTTGTGAATGTGTAAAAAAGTTTT
>JACXGM010034674.1:0-11905 GCA_016801145.1 Umbra pygmaea | reverse complement strand
GAAGAGGAGTGTTTCGGCAGAGACGAGGAGGACTGGGACTCGCCAAACTCAAAGGTACAGGGTGACAGCCGACATGCTATGGCTCCCCGCCTGATGGGTGTTGCTCCTAGCCTTCCTATTCCCTCTGTTGTTAGCTCGCAGTCCGCCTCTGGTACCCCACATAATACTCCTCATAGCTCTTTGTACAGTACCTTCAGTTGTCCCGTTAGCTACTTCGCCTCACACGTTAGCTCCCAGGCTAGGAACCCCGCTAGCTCCCTGCCTACTCCTCTTGGCTACCAGCCTAGCTTCCAGGTAGCATCTCCCAGTATCCAGCCTAGATCTCCAGTTCAGGGCAGCGGTCCACAGCTTAGGGCCCCCCGCAGGAGACCTAGTTCCTTGGTCAAGCCAGGTAGCTCACCGGCTACTCCTCTCAGCCTACAGACTAGTTCACAGGCTAGGTTTTTCTCCGGCTCTCAGGCCGACAATGCCACTAGCTCTCAGGCTAGTACTAGTGGCTCAGCCAGCAGTCAGGCTAGTCTTCTTAGCCACTCCAGCGTCCAGGCAGGTAGTTCCCCTCACAGTCAGGTTCAGAGTAGGCGTTATCAAAGGACCCCCCGTTTGACTGTGAGTGCCCCAGCTACCTCCCACAAACCCCGGGCTAGACTTCCTAGGCCCCCTGTTACTGCCCCTAGGGCCTCTGTTCCTGCCCCTAGGGCCTCTGTTACTGCCCCAGTTACTGCCCCGGTTGCCAACCCACTTCCCCAGTGGTATGACAATGAGGAGGAGGAGATGCCGGCCCTCATACGTGGCACCCCGTCCAAGATGGCCGACCTCCCCAGAAAATGAGAGCGATGAAGAGGAGATGCCAGCCCTCATAAGGGGTTTCCCGCTCCATGTGGTGGACTGTCTCCCCAAGAAAAGTTTTGTGGGGGGCTATGTGGGGTGGCTACAGCCGGCAGCAGACTGCCCACAACATCTTGCAGTGCCCACAGCCACCAGCAGACTGCCCGCAACATCCTGCAGTCTGCCCACAGCCACCAGCAGACTGCCCACAACATCCTGCAGTCTGCCCACAGCCACCAGCAGACTGCCCGCAACATCCTGCAGTCTGCCCACAGCCGCCAGCAGTCTGCCCACCGCCACAGACTCCACCGGCTGTCTGCAAGCGGCCACCGCTGTCGTCCGGACCCCCGTCGTCGACGCCTCTGCTCTCCGGACCCCCTGATTAGCCGTCGCTGACGTCCGGACCCCCGTCGTCGACGTCCGGATCCCCTGCTTAGCCGCCGCTGACGTCCGGACCCCCTGCTCAGCCGCCGCTGACGTCCGGACCCCCTGCTCAGCCACCGCTGACGTCCGGACCCCCTGCTCACCCAACGCTGACGTCCGGACCCCCTGCTCAGCCGCCGCTGACGTCCTGGACCCCCTGCTCAGCCGCCGCTGACGACCGGACCCCCGTCCGGACCCCCGTCGCTGACGCCCGGACCCCCGTCCGGACCCTCGTCGTCGGACCTCCCGGACACCCTGCCGCCCTGGCCGCTTGAGCTGCCTTTCCTCGGGCCGCCTGAGCTGCCTTTGCCCGGGCCGCCTGAGTTACCATTGCCCGGGCCGCCTGAGCTGCCTTTGCCGGGGCCCCCTGAACTGCCTTTGCCCGGGCCCCCTTAACTGCCTTTTCCTGGGCCCCGTGACCTCCCTGTCCCAGTGCCTTTGCCAGCCCCTGTCCCAGTGCCTTTGCCAGCCCCTGTCCCAGTGCCTTTGCCAGCCCCTGTCCCGGTGTCTTTGCCAGCCCCTGTCCCGGTGCCGTTCCCTGCCACTGTCCCCGTGCCAGTCCCTCCTGACCCGGGGCCCCTCTCAGTCCCTCTAGACCCAGGTCCCCTCTCTGTCCCTCCCGACTCAGGTCCCCTCTCTGTCCCTTCGGACCCAGGTCCCCTCTCTGTCCCTCCGGCCCCGGGTTCCCTCTCTGTCCCACCTGGCCCCTAGCCGCCACCTGAACTGCCTTGCCCCTGGCCGCCACCTGGACTGCCTTGCCCCTGGCCGCCGCCTGGCCTGCCTTGGCCCTGGCCCCTCTCTGTACCCTATGACCCGGGACCCTCTGTTTCCCCCCACGGCCTCAGGTTCTTTGTTGCCCCCCTCGGTGCGGTGGGCCTTTGAGGGGGGATTCTGTCACATCCAGCCCTCGACGTCCGGATCCCCTGCTCAGCCGCCGCTGACGTCCGGACCCCCTGCTCAGCCGCCGCTGACGTCCGGACCCCCTGCTCAGCCGCCCTGTAAGGGGAGAAGTGACACTTACGGGGCCCTATCTTACACCCAGCGCAATTGAATTTTTACACAAACGCATGTATCAGACTTTTCCATCTACAGACACATGTTGTTAAATTAGGGAATGAACTTGCATTCGTTGGGCGGTTCAGCGAAAAGAAGAGGCGCAGACGTTCCCTGGTGCAATCTTGCAGTTCCCAAAAACAATTCCGCCACTGACCAGGAAAAACCTGGTTAAAAGTCAGTGGCGTGTTATTCATATGCTATTTTAAGAGTGCATGCTTAACCATAATGTAGCATGTGCACAACGCGCATACACTTTTCTCCTCTCATCTACACAAATGTAGCAGTTCTTTATTATTGCAACACATAATTAGAAAGAAAATATTACCACACGAGGGATATCATTGTGGTGTCCGAAAATGTGAAAAAATAGGTATACATCTAGTGTACACATTTACTCAAATTATTCAGAATAAATTATTTGCACTGATATACATAAATCTCAAGGGAAACCATTCAATCAACATATAAGTAATTTGCAATGCTAATAGTAAAATCATCCAGGTCTTTGCGAATTAGCTACTCTAGCTCAAGCCACGACTCATTTATGGCAACTTTGCCATTAGGAATCCCCCCTTGGATGGGTGGCTGTGAAGGTGACAATGGCTATCCGTTAAAGACATGGCTGTGACACAATTTATGATGACAGCAAGTGCGTGAAATGCTGTTTAATCGAAAACACACACACGCAGTGTAGCCTAATTGAAAGAACATTTGGCACACTGAAAATGCGTGTCAGGTGTTTGGATAGAACAGGTACACTACTCAAGTCCCAGCATTCTTTGTGGCTTGTTGGGTTTTATGCAACATTTCCATGAATCGTGGATGTGTTGATGATATAAATTAGGAAATATTAGAGGACTTCAGGAGACGTGATGTTGAAATGCATGTGCCGTTGCCATTGAACCCAAATCCCCAGAAATGCAGAACGGAGAGGAAAGCTTATTTGACAGAAGAGTAATTTTGGTCTAATGTTAGACTACATTGCAAAAATATTACCATGCATTCATAACTTTGTGATTCAGTGAGAGTAAGTCCAAAACATTGGAAAGTAGGCTATGTCTTGTGACATTTCTTTATTTACATTTTGTAAAAAGAAAAATCAATAGCAATCCGCCGTTATAATAGAAATCCGCCATAGAACGAGCGCGCCTGCTCTTAAAGGGAAAGTGAGATGACACTCTGATTGGTTTATTGCACGTTACGCCCAAACCACACCTATGACTAATGAAGCTACTTTAGACCTACCCATTTTAGATTTGCGTCGGGCGCAAGAGTTATTTATCCCGGCGGTAAAATAGCAACAGCGCCCGGGAAACTCCCACAATGTCACTTGCGTTTTGCGTTTGATACTTGCATTTCAGATCGTTAAAATAGGGCCCATGGTCTTCTTGTGGTAACCCACGTGTTTCAAGTCACAGCATTATAAACTGTGGGAAATTCCCTCAGGCAAAGCCTGCAAGGTCATAAAGTGCTCAAAATGTCTGCCAGAGAGCCCTCGTGCACTTGACTATTTCACATCTATGGACCATGGACTTCAATAGTTGTATAATCCAACGCAAATAACCAATTGCTAATAACCAATGAACATGTAGGGGTGTGGCTTTGCACAAATATGCTTCCACAAGGGTAATGGTACACTCAATAATCCTGGTACATTTGTACATTAGGATAACACAATACATTTTTAAATCATTAATTTTTTGTCAGTTGTATCTATGAAAAATACTTTATCGCTACACTTAGCAAAGCAAATGACTGATCTTCATGTGTTTTCACATTTGTCATCTATGGACCAAGGTCTTAAAATATTGTAAAACACACTGGGCGTATTGAGTTTTGAAACTGAGATTCATTAACTCTGTTTTAAATGTTTATTTGTCATTTCTAAGCTTAATAAGTCTACTAACTTGTAATTGTGCAACCACTGAAACCCGTAAAACATTGCTTGCAGTTTTAGTTTTTTATAAATTTGCTAAGATTTCAAACATGTCTTTCTCATTGTCATTATCGGGTACTGTTTGTAGAGTTTCAAGGGAAATAATGAATTAAATCCATTTCGGAATAAGGGTGTAACATAACATAACAAAATGTGGAAAAAGTGAAGTGCTGTGAATACTTTCCAGATGCACTGTAGGTGAACCACACAGTCAGGGCCATAACCAACCCGCCATTAGTAAAGAATACAGGTAATGATGAGTCTCTCAGAGAGAAAAAAGAGCACGTCCTTTCCAGGGGAAGATAGCTGTAATTAATTACTGCAGCACTGTGTGGTGCTTTGGTGGGATGATGAAGAGCATGTGAAATGTCTAATGGGCACCGCATACACGTATAATGTATGTGTGCATGTGTATCCCACAGAGTATTGTGAAACATACTGAGTACAAGCAAGGAATTTGATGAATCAGAAAATGGTGCTCAACACGTATCAGGCAGCCTGTGATTGGTGACAATAGGACCTAGTGACCCGGATAAACAATACAGCTCAACTCAACATTGGGGTTGCTGTTGTATTTATGATGCATGAATGTAGCAAATGGCACAGCGGTCGAAGACAAGCAGTACATACACAATGTCAATGCTCCAATATGCCCTTGTTTCAAAGGTGTGTCACAGCCAGTCATGATTGCAAGGCTTGATAGGGCAGTCCATATTCCAAGGATACACAGCATAAATTAAAAACATAACTATACATTTAGAGAAATGTATAGATATTTGTAAATATGTAGATTATGTATCTAAATAGTATAGCTACTGTTGTATGCAAAAGTTTAGGCACCCCTGACAATTTCCATGATTTTCATTTATAAATAATTGGTAGTGAAATGAGGTTCATTGGACTAACAGAAAATGTGCAATATGCATCAAAATGAAATTAGACAGGTGCAAAAATTAGACAGGTGCATTTTGTTGATTTTAATACCTGTAGCTACTTAGCACTGATTAAATCAAACACACAATTAGTTAGGTGAGCTCATTAAGCCTTGAACTTCATAGACAGGTTCATCCAATCATGAGGAAAGGTATTTAAGGTGGCCAATTACAAGCTGTTGTTCTCTTTGTCTCTCCTTTAAAGAGTTGCAACATGGGGGCCTCAAAACAACTCTCAAATGACCAGAAAACAAAAATTGTTCAACATTATGATTTAGGGGATGGCTACAAAAAAGATTTAAGCTGTCAGTGTCCACTGTGAGGAACATAGTGAGGAAATAGAAGACAACAGGCACAGATCTTGGTAAGGCCAGAAGTGGCAGGCCAAGTAAAATATCAGAGAGGCAAAGGCAAAAGATGATGAGAACGGTCAAAAACACCCCACAGACCACCTCCAAAGACCTAGAACATCATCTTGCCGCAGGTGGTGTCACTGTGCATCGTTCAACAATTCAGCACACTTTGCACAAGGAGAAGCTGTATGGGAGAGTGTTGCGGAAGACACCTTTTCTGCACACATGCCACAAACAGAGTTGCTTGAGGTATACAAATGTATATTTAGACAAGCCAACTTCATTTTGGAAGAAGGTGCTGTGGAGTGATGAAACAAAGATGGAGTTATTTCATCATAACAAGGGGCATTATACATGGCGGAAAAAGAACACAGCACTCCAAGACAAACACTTGCTACCCACAGTAAGATTTGGTGGAGTTTCCATCATGCTGTGGGGCTGTGTGGCCAGTGCCAGTACTGGGAATGTTGTTAAAGTTGAGGGTCACATGGATTCCAAACAATATCAGCAGATACTTGAGAATAATGTAGAGGAATCAGTTAGAAAGTTGAAGTCATGCCGGGGCTGGATATTTCAACAAAATAACAACCCAAAACACTGCTCAAAATCTATTCTGGCATTTTTGCAGAAAAACGAGTACAATGTTCTGGAAAGGACATCCCAGTCCCCAGACCTGAATATCATTGAAAATCTGTGGGGTGATTTGAAGCTGGCTGTCCATGCTCGGCAACCATCAAACCAACTAAACTGGAGATGTTTTGCAAGGAGGAATGGTCCAAAATACCTTCATCCAAAATCCAGACACTCATTACAGGCTATAGGAAGCATCTAGAGCCTGTTATTTCTGCTAAAGGAGGCTCAAATAATTATTGTTGTGATATTTCTGTTGGGGTGCTCAAATTTATGCACCTGTTTAATTTCGTTTTGATGCATATTGCACATTTTCTGTTCATCCAATAAACCTAATTTCACTACTGAAATATTACTGTGTCCTTCAGTCATTTGATAGATCAAAATGAAAATGCTGAACCAAACATCAAAATATTTATAAATGAAAATCATGGAAGTTGTAGTTAATTGTATCTTACAATGTTTTAGTTGTTGATGAAGGCTTTTGTTTAATTACAATTATCATTATTAATATTTTATTTCCCTTTTATTTAACCTGGTTAATCGATTGAGAACTATTTCTCATTTGCAATCGCGACTTGGCCAAGATAACGCGCAAGGTGCAAGATGACATTAAGAAATATTTTTCAATCGCTAAGGATAGTGGTAGTTGTGTGAGGTTTTGAGGATGACTTACCATCATCGAAGGAATTAAATCAACCTGGGCCTGTATTTATCAAGCTTCTTAGAATTACTCTTAAGAACACTGCTAAGACTTGACTTAAGAGTAAGAAAATTCTTGGCTCAAAGCTGCGCTTAAAAGTTAGTTATCAAGCATCTCAGTCCTACTTTTAGTGAAGTGTCGGACTAAATCTTAAGTGTCAGTCTTAGAGCTGATTCACGACACTTTGCTGTGCCGCAAATGGTATTTTGGATGACGACAAAGGCAAGGACCAATCACTGAATAGATGTACCTGTTTAAGAATATTCTCAGATAAATTCACATTCAATGGTGACATTCATAAGAGGAGTTGACATTCAACAAACATTTGACAATAAAGACTTTTCAAGAGAATCCGTTATGATATACACATTGTAAATTGAAGATCAAAAAAGGTTTCCAACACGTTTTCCACTATTTCTCAATTAAATATTTAAAACGAGTGTGTTGTTAACTGACCTGCCTATATATAGCCTAGAATTAATGATGTAATCATAGCCACCATGGATTCCAAAAGATAACCAAACTGGAGAGAATAAGGAACACTGCTTGCTGAAGTAGTCGAATTTCTGAGTGGAGAATGTGGAATCTGCGCTTCCAATGGCCAATCCCTCTCCACCACACTTCATGTGATACGATGTGCCCTGTGAAGGGATATACCTTATTATATATCGCCTATATTAGGATACAGTGTTCTATTAAAAAACTATGAAACAATTGTGTATAAATAGCTTACAAAAAGGCTACCTAGTTCATTTGGGCTTCTGCAGTGGCATATGTAAAAGGGGAGGAGCCACGAGCGTAACGGGTATCCTTTATCTCCTATTATGACACACTGGCGGTTTGGGCCACTTTCTTTCAGTATCCGCACATCATGGGTAGACCCAGGCCATTTGGGTACCACATCCAAAATGTTGTAGTCTGCATCAAACTCAACTTGTGTGTTGAGCTGTAAGTGCAATAATTGTATCCATGACAATTCGGCTTATTAATGGTTGTGATGAAATCATTAGCATTGCGTTGCTGCAAACAACGCATAATTACCACCTTCAATTCATCTGAAAATGAATTGCTGCATAAATTTCACTGGTGAAATTACGTCCCTCACTCAGTTGCTTACGAAGATGATGCCTGCTCTGTCCATACAATAGGCTACCGTTTTTAATTAACTGCGCAATATCAAACAATTAAAAAAAACATTATTCCTCTCCTAAAAGATTTACCTGAGAGAACTCTCGAGCGGTCTTAAATAACTGGGAGAGTAAGAGTGATTCTTAGCTTTGAGAAATTTGATAACTTGCTTTTATATTTAAGTTTCTGAGTAAGAGTAAATGTTGTCAAATCTCAGCACTTAAGACTAAAATGGCACTTTGAGAAGCTTGATAAATACGGGCCCTGCTTTTTATCAGATAATTCTACAGAATAATGTCAGGTCAGCTGTCAATGAGGAGAAGCGGAAGTGCCCCTAGGTCTTCCTTGAATCACAAGCCAGCCTCAGTATTTCACTCAAAGACTTTGAGACTTGTAGTATGTGATGGACTGTAAGCCTTCATAGTGGTGTGGTATCAGTTTGCCCACAAGCTATGGGCTTGACCAAATCCATTAGCATATGATTCTGGAGATGTGTATTGCAAGGTTTTAGCATGACATGGAACAAGCTATTTGTGCTTAAACAAAACACACAAATGTCATTGAGGTGAAACAGAACACAGTCAATAATTGAGTATTACTTTTTCACACAATAGTATGCAGGAGAAAAAAACATATTGTTTTACTTGCTCACTAAAGGTACCTTCATTAATATTTGGTTTGGTTAAAATCTGAAAACATGCAAAACACCCTGAAAGAGAGACATTATTTTTCACATTATTTTTCACAGCCCTGCACAAAATGAACAAAAAAGCACACATGCAAACAAATACACATACACCTGCAGTATATGCACAACATCATAGCAATATTATCATCTCCACAGACATTCGCAGCAACACACACACACCTTGCTAGAATGGAGTAAGTGAACTAAAAAGAGGATATTGATTTTGTGGAGGAGGCTGATAACCGCTGTGTGAATTCATCATTCCCAAAATAGCTTAGAGGGAAATGGCCAATGCATCCAGAAAAAAAACTCAGCCTGGTCAGATGTAAAAACACCTCCATACAGGCACAAAAAACGGATTTCTACCAACTAGCCAGAGGTATTTAATCAGCATTATTTACCTTGAACCGGTTGGGGTACCTGCCTTTATACTATGGTGACCAGACTACTGTAATCAGATTACAAACATTCTGAATGGGAAACTAGTAACCGTATTATATTATATTTCAAAAGTAACCAAAACCCAATCTAACAATTAACCTAAAGCACTCTGAGTTTCTTAATGAGAGAGACAATGCAAGATTGTTCCAACACATATTATGTGCTACACGTGTGAACTGCTTGGCTTTGTATAGCAGCCAATCAGAACCAGAGCAGGTGTTTGGGGAGATGCCTGATAAAACCTGTCACCTATTGTGTGCTAGGGGCCAGTGTTAGAAGGGATATTCTAGAATCATCCTGGAGTCAGAGATACAAAGGGCCTATCTCTCTGCTGTCACTATTGCCAGAGATGGACAGACACAGAATCAGAGAGACTTGGTCAGGTACAGAAATAGGGAGACAGATAGAAATGAAGAGAAAGTAAAAATCTATCAAATGTATTTAATAAAGCCCTTTTTACAACAGCAGTTGTCACAAAGTGCTTTGACGGATACCCGGCCTACAACCCCAAGAAGCAGGCAACAACAAGTGATGCAGAGTGACTAGGAAAACCTCCCTAGTATGTGGAACTTAAAAAGAAACCTAAAGAGTGTCCATACAACAAGAACCAGGGGAGAGGACAAATGGACAAGATGAGGGAGGAATACAGGGAAAATGGATGCTATGGATAAATGCAGAGAAATATATATGGGGCCTAAAAGAAGGGTACAGGCAACAAAAAGAGTAGAAGAGTAAAAGCATAGAAGAATGAGAGGGAAGAGAGTTAGCGTGGATGGTCTTGCAGGATAAATACAAGCTGTCAAAATGTTTGTAACAAGTATCCGTCCTCTTCTCTAAGGTGTCTGTCACACACGCACGCACACATGCACGCTCGCACACACACACACACAAACACAAACACACACACAGACACACACCTAGAAATTGCTTCATTGTGGACCTCTAACTTTGCAAAGCAAACTGCTACAAGAAAGTGCGGGAGAGAGAAATTAGAAAGTGAGAAGAATGGTGTGGGTGGTTAGAAATGCAGTTATGTACAGAGGAAAAGTGTGTAAGAGAAAGGAGAGCAGAGAGGGAAAACCAGGGCAGAGGAGGGATTAAACTGTAAAATGGAGTAGAGTCAGGCAGTTGATCTTCACACCATGGTGTTCCCTATAATGTGCTGGCCATCCGTCATCTAACAGCTTACTGCTCCAGCTGTGTGTGTGTGTGTAAGCTCTTGATGAATAATCATCGTTTACACCTGAGAGTTACCACAGTAACACATATATGCAGCTGGAAAAAATAAAATAAAATACAAAGCACCTTAGAATGTCACATTTTAATGTGTGTTTAATGTGTGGTTCATACATGCACACCACCACCATCTTTGTAAATGTGTGTCTTTCACATGTGTATTATGATTGAGGGGTGAGAGGAGGAAAGGAGGGAGGAAAGACCGATGACGGGCATGTGTGTTCCTAATATTTTAACCCTGGCTATATGTGCCTATAAAATACTGCCAAAGTGTGGGAAGGTTTGTCAATCTGTCTACACAACCTCAAGCTCCTATTTTATCTGAGACTATTACAACCTCAATAGAGAAAAAAAATTGAAATATTTATGAATGTGAACTACTACTAAGTAGCTTGGTCATGGTACAAGCTTCTTGACTAGGTCAGAAAACATTTTTACCTAACTTTAATGATGATTCATGATGACCACCCTTGACTGTATATGAAAATCCTTGTCCACAAAACAATACAAAATTGACAAAAACTGTAACATTTTCTAACCTACTTTACACTATGATTTGAAAATTACACCTTCAAAGTATCTTTAGTAGTTAGGAAGTATTTTCTTGTGAAGGCTCTGCTCGCATCATCCTTTTTAATATCACACACCTTTCTGTAAAATATGTATTATTGTGTTATAGCTCGTACTGATACAGTACATGCTTTTGTGCATTCTAGATTTCTATCATTACCTATGCTCTGAGCATGCAGCCAAAAAATTCTTTACTGAAAATTAATGGTCATGAAGCAATACAATACATTATGTAACAGAAATCACATTATAAGCGCTTCTTAATCCAACATTGATTGGCTTTAGGATTCAGAGATGTCCAAACCTAAACAATCCATTTATGACAGCTTTAATATATCCACAACATTCAGAAAGACACAGGCTTCCTCCAAATGGCATCCTTTTCCTTTTATAGTCAACTACTTGTGACCAGAAATATACGGTAGTGCATGATATAGGCAATAATGTGAGATTTTGGAAGAAACTACTATAGTAATTCACATTCACACATAAACAACATTAAAAGGGCATTTAAAAACAGCATTGGAAGCGTTTAGGACCACTAATAAAAGAGTAAAGTATTAAAAGAAAATAAAAGTGTTGAAGAAAATTACATAACCACAAGAGCATTACAATAAAGAGTTTCTTTGCCAAACATATCCAGTCTCAAATGCAGAATATTTCTCTATTACATACAAAACTGTACTTTTTTCACAGCACTGCAATATTGATAAATATTTTTGGAAAAGGCAATTTCCTATTCTACCAAGAGGACTGGAGTTAAAATGGAAAAATAATGTTAAGCTTACATATGGAGGTTTTCCCAACAAATCCTTATATACATATTTTACCAGATCATGTATGCATTCTACTGGATTGGTTGAATATCCTTCGGAAGGTTTTTATGGGACTCGTTTGAATGTTGAGAAGGGCCATTTAACTTTCTCTTGGTTCCCTGACGTATTTTATCTAAGCACATTGCTACCGGGACATTTGTCTTAGTAT
>JACXGM010034673.1:0-11906 GCA_016801145.1 Umbra pygmaea | reverse complement strand
TGCTTTTTTAGTAATCTAGATTCAAATTAACACTCACGCTGGTGCTTTTTTAGTAATCTAGATTCAAATTAACACTCACGCTGGTGCTTTTTTAGTCATCTAGATTCAAATTAACACTCACGCTGGTGCTTTTTTAGTCATCTAGATTCAAATTAACACTCACGCTGGTGCTTTTTCTGGAGATTAAGGCTTAGACCACAAGACCACCCCAGGCCATCAGTCACTCATGTTTATTAAAATAATACTGCTACTATCTGAAATATTGCGTGTGTATGGCCAGAGAGCGATTCCCCTACCTTAAATTCATAAAGGCAAACAATAATGATCATATTGTATCTATGGTAATTCTATCAAGTGTTTCCACCACAGAGTTGAATCATAGTAGGGGGTAGGGCAGCTGTGTTGATTCCCAGCACTTGTCCTCCTGGGGAGGTTTTTCTGTTTTGAATTATTGAAATGTGAAGCTAATATAAAAGGCAAATTTACCAGAGCGATGCAAACCTGATGGCAGAGTCACCATCGAATCAGAATTGCTCAGTGCACAGAACAGAGCTGAGTGTTCCTAATTGAAACCTCCACAGGGAAGCAAGTAGCCTTGGGTCGCTAGTAGAAAGGTTTTTACTTGACCTTGAAATCTGTCCGTTACCAATTCTTAACACACCTGCATGTTACACGTGTAGATGTGTGAATCAGCAAATTATATAAAAAACTGTTTTATGTAGTCCTGCAGTGTATTCCTTCCTCCCCAGAAGTTCAAAGGCTCTTGCCCTTGTGATTGAGTCACGTTCTGCTTCCCAATCGGTTTTACTGCAGTTATGCAGGCACTCACGCGTGCAATCACTAACACACGCACACACACATACATAAACATCCTGTCCCGTTAACACAACCACCACTCGGTCCCCTGCTGTGCTGTTTGGTGGAGATTGCAGTAAGGCGATGAGAAGCATTTTGCTCTGACAATAGGGGATTTGTTCCATCTCCTGAGCTAGTTAAAGCGACCCACTGAAACAGAACTTTTAATCCACCAACACAGGTATCCACAAACACACACAAATAACCAGAACAATATTCCTATTCCTACAGAATAGGCGCATGTTCTGCCCTGCAAAGGCAAAAGGCCTTAACTTCAATTTTAGTTAAAAATTTTGGGAATATTAAAGATCTGCTTTATCACTAGGACAATATTGAGTACATTTTTTGGGAAATTGTTGGTCTTGTCTGGAAATATGTATACATATTGACAAAATATATTGCAGAATTTGATCAATTCGAACTGACAACTCAGCATCGGTGCAGTTCTATTTTTCCTATGAGCGGTGCAGAGAAAATACATGATTGCTGCAGTTAGCCACACGCAAGTGGTCTTCAGTGATGGCCCTGGCTTTGCTTGGGAAAGGTTACCATGAGATTGCATCTTGTGAAGGCACCGTGGCACTTTGTTAAGGGGATTCATTTCAAATGAGTGTTGTCGGCAAGGCACAGGCTCCTGGAGTATTCAAAGCATATGTTTCATCCCCTTGCCAATTCCACTTTGCGCTTGCCAACAGTATGGAGAAAGCCAACTTCCCTTTGTAATGAAGTGTCGGCAGTGGCTGCGTTGTAACTCTGGCATAGCACAAACAGCGAACTGTGAGACGTATGGGAATGCCCAAGTAGGATGATGTCATAGGTTGCCTGCATGCCGGAAGATGGGTGTCGAGTCCCGCGTCTCGAACTATCGAGCATTGCAAGAGAGAGAGCGTGTCTCTCGTCCTCATGTGAAACACATTTTGCTGGAGCATATATGAGGAAGCGCAAATGGACATAAATCATCTACATTGTTCACATCCAAATGGACTTAAATCATCTACATTGTTCACATCCTTATTGGGTGTGACGGGCTACAGGGAAATTGGCGGGAAGTGACTTCTTTCCAGTGTCGCGGCACTAGTTGTTTTTCTCAATGCAAGGAAAAGCTCAGGATCAGAGGTAGTTGCATTTCAATGAAGTCAGGGAGCAGTAGTCTCTTAGCAGCTGTTCTGGAGTTTAAGCCTGAGCAACCAGGGCCAAGTCTGTTATAATCCCTATCATTGCTACAAAAAATCTGCCTAAACACGTCCTCTTTGTGTGTTAAAGCCCTGTAGATTAAATTGATGGTCAATATCTGATGCTTTTTGCTCTTTGCTCTCTTGTCCACAGAGCTCAATCCAGATCACCTTTGACAGCAGCCTCCAGTTTCCTGCGTCTGCCGCCATAGAGAGTGTGGAATGCACAAGCCAGTCGGCTAGCAGTATGGTAGGTATCAAACAAACCTGAATTGTCTTGTCTGGACTCCGGCGCCTTTGAATTCAATCGCAATGGAATAGTTGACAAACTTCTTACCTCCCACGCAGGTATCAACTTAAAGGTTCCATGTTAAACAAGCAGTTTGTAAAGGAGTGGAGGAAGCATGTGATCGATCTTCGACCTTATAAGGGGTTGCTGATGAGACGAGGAAAACAGGGAAATCATTCAAAATAATTTTAAAGAAATAAATAAGAATAGCCTAAATACAATAGAATCCACCCCACTCCTCTTTCATCACAAACTCTCCCAACTGTCTTTCTCCACTTTCAAATCCAATAAAGCTTATAAATGTAAAAATAGTAGGCAAGTAATATGTAAAGAATTAGAACCAACAATTACTTGTTTTTATCAAGACAGATCTCCTAGGTACATTTTCTCTGGAAAAGGTGAAAACACCACAACTCAGTAGTAACAGCATTTAATGGTTCTGATGGTTGTCTTTTTCCCTCTTGTCGACCACAGGTCTTACACTGTAAATGTGCGGTTGACACGGTAACATTCCCAGTGACAGTCACCCAGCAGTCCCCTGCAGCTGTTTCCATGGATACCTACCAGGTGACCATAAAGCCAATGCTGGCCCAGGTATGACACCCATTACTGTTTTGCATTTTTAAGTTGAACATTCTCAATCTTTCATTGGATTGAATTGCTTTCAAGAGGTATTGTTTACTTGTGTGTGAAACCTAATAGGTATACGTACCCACAAGTAGCATAACCTTTATTATGATCAGTCTATCATTAAAGAAAGTAGTCATACATAATAAATATTGTCCAATCATTGTCCCGAGCACCAAGAGGAGCTCCTCCCCCCTACCTTTAGTCAATGCTCAAACCCTACGTCTCTACACGGGCTCTTCGTTTTTTGCCACCTCTGTGCTCCTGGCTGTCCCACACTTTCAGGATGTCAGTTCTCGATCCATGCTGTCAAAACTATTCTCTGTCCTGGCTCCCCAATGGTGGAACCAGCTTCCACTGGAGATAGAACAAATGAGTTTCTTCCCATCTTCAGGAAACATCTAAAACACCTTCCTCTTCAATTTGTCCTTAAATATGTTGACTTCCACCTCTGTTGTCTTGAAAAATCTTTTATGTTTATGTTTCTAGCCTTAAACATTAGCCTTATGTTTATGTTTCTGTCTTTGCCTATTCACTGTTTCAAGTATTGAATGCTGTTACTACTGAGTTGTGGTGTTTTCACCTAGTTTCTCTTAAATGTATGCACTTTCTCTAAGTCACTCTGGAAAATGATTGAAAAGTAAATATAAATTGAGTAAATTAGTTGAGTACCAGTGAGTTAGGGTGAAAATAAAGAAGTTTTATCCTTTGGATTCCGAGAAACTTGACTGGGAAGCTATGGGCTATACAGGGTGAATCGTTGCAAGATTGCAACCCATAACATGCCTTTTCCATCTCTGGCTTTTCTCAGTTTGTAGTGCGTCTGGAGGAGGTACAAGAAGAAGGTCTGCTGGTGTCCTGGACCTTCTCCCAACAGCCCATTTCCCTCACCTTAGCCCCGCGCAAGATCCAGAGAGAGGTATGATTCACACTAACAGCAATTGTTAGTAAACTGAAGCTAGTGGCAAGATGGCCTAGTAGTTAGGGCATCTAACCGGTGTCCATAAGGTTCAATCCCCCACCCACCAAGGTGAAAGCTTTGTCATTTTGTCTGTGAGCAGGACACTTAACCCTAATTGCTCCTAGGTCATTGCTTCAAATAACAGTTGGTTCCTAGGCAACTTGCCTAGTTAAATAACAGTAAAATTTAAATATATGTAGAAGATGCCATTCCAGCAGCTATGGCATGTAGATTAGAGATTAGAACATCGATCCTAACGTTTACCAAAACATTTAGCTTTCAAAATTTACTCTATAACAACACACTGTCCATCGTCTCAATTGAAACTCTCACTGGACAAGAGTTAAATGATCGAAATGTCTTCTAATGACTTCTTTGACAATGTTCCTGATGTTCTTTGGCAAAATGAGTACAAAAAAACAAGTTATTTGAATGTAAACAAATATATATTATGCAAAAAGGGATTCCCCTTAGATAGCTTTGTGGTTAGAACATTATGAGCTGTGTCATTGACTGTGGTCTGGCTGGTTTGTGTCTTGGTGGTGGGCGGTGTTGACTTTAGTGGCTGGTGTCTTGTGCTCAGGACAGCGATGCTGCAGCGGTAGACCTGAACATGATTGGACAGCTGGTGGAGGATACGCTGTTCAGCACACAGCCAGCTATAATTCTCCATCTGAGGGCCTGTGTGTCCAGCCCTACGGTAAGACCACGGTGCTAACTGCTGAGACAACCTTCACAGAAACTGCCCGTGGTATGCTGACTGTTCCAAAAATGGCTTAGGAAAGTCGAACTACGTTTGTCAACATTTCGTTCATGTCGTTTTTTGTCCTGCAGGCATTGTGTTTTCCTTCTATTGACATTATTTTTTGCCAGCTACAATATACCAGAAGCATACAAACTGAGGCGAAATTCTAAAGTAGTGACCTTGCGTCCCTGACTCGCTTCTTCATTTTCACGATTAGCACGCCTCATTGATTAAAGGAGGTCTCAACTGTAGCTAATAAGTGAACATTCAACAGTTTTAGTGTAACAGCAGTTTTAGTATAACAAGAGAGCACTGTTAAACCTTCTGGATAAGATTTACCAGGAGTTCTAACAATGTGTTATGTTCTCAGGATTCTTCTCTCTGTTCTTCAATGTCTTTCTATATATACTCAAGTTCCCCAGGGGAACCAGCCTGAACCCAGCGGCTCTTACTCCCTCGGCCCAGACTTTACCGCCCATACGAAGGCTCCTGCTTCGCCAGCTCAGGGGAAACTGCCTCAGAGCAGGTCAGCCATATCAGATCAGCCACAAGCCACTACCCAGTTCTTACAGAAGTCTCAATATTGATTACGGTGTGTGTGTGTGTGTGTGTGTGTGTGTGTGTGTGTGTGTGTGTGTGTGTGTGTGTGTGTGTGTGTGTGTGTGTGTGTGTGTGTGTGTGTGTGTGTGTGCGCGCGCGCGCACGCATGCAGCCTGCTCCAGTTCAGGGGAGCTGTGCTGTGTCATGAGCCTTGACCAGCCAACTACAGACACGAGGACCCGGTTCCTGCCTGCACCTAAAATCCCTGACACCTCCCTGGACTGGAATGAAGACATCACTTTGTAAGATAATAATGAATGTTTTCCTTTTTTTATTTATACCATATTACTTAAATTGCCAAATATTATGGAATTAAAAACCATGAATGTCTGTTAAATCATGATTTAGATTGGTTATTGTTTTACTCTTTTTGTTTAAATTTAATAAATTCACTATTTCATCACACCTGTGTTTATTAGTTTGACAGGTGAGCCCAATTAAAAGAAAACTACTTAAGGGGGATGTTCCACATTATTAAGCAGGCTACAGGTTTCAAGCAACATGGGAAAGAAAAGGGATCTCTCTGCTGCGGAAAGTGTAAAATAGTGCAGATATTTCATGAAAACTTAAGCGTGATCATTGTACTGTGAAGAGATGTGTGGCTGATTCAGAGCACAGGCGGGTTAGTGCAGATGAAGGCATAATGAAGAAGGTTACTGCCAGACAAATTCATCAGATTAAGAGAGCGGCTAAAATGCCATTAAAATGCAGCAAACAGGTATTTGAAGCTGCTGGTGCCTCTGGAGTCCCGTGAACCTCAAGGTCCACATTGATGGAGTAGTGGATGGTTGGTGGATGGCCACCATGTCCCAATAAGGCTGCGACGTCAGCAAGGTGGTGGAGTCATGTTTTGGGCCGGAATCATGGGAGAGAGCTGGTAGGCCCCTTTAGGGTCCCTGAAGGTGTGAAAATGACCTTAACAAAGTATATAGAGTTTCTGACTGACCACTTTCTTCCATGGTATAAAAATAACTGTGCCTTCCGTAGCCAAAAAAATCTCATGCTGCAAATTATTATTTATTTAATAAATAAACCACTGTGTCATTGGCTGCTATGGGCATAAAAGGAGAGAAACTCATGGTGTGGCCCCCATCCTCCCCTGACCTCAACCCTAATGAGAACATTTGGACAATACTCAAGTAAATGATATATGAGTGTGGGAGGCAGTTCGCATCAAAATAGCAGCTCTGGGAGGCTATTCTGACATCCTGCAAAGAAATTCAAGCAGAAAGTCTCCATAAACTCACAAGTTCAATGGATGCAAGAATTGTGATGGTTATATCAAAGAAGGGTCCCTATGTTAACATGTAACTTGCCCTGTTAAGATGTGTTTGATTGAAATAGCTTTGGATTTCAGTAAATATGACCTCCTAATGCTGCAAATTCAACAAATGACAATTTTCAGTTCTTTACAACCTATAAAATGTTTTGAAACTCTGTTGTGCATAATAATTTGGAACAGTGCATTTTTAATTTTTTAAAATACTGTTTTCATTGGGTTAATTGAAATTCGACTTATACCCTAACGGTTGGTGACTTGAAAATTATACTGACTGTCATTTGCATCGACTAAAAATCAGTGTAAAATATAATTTGCATAATAATTTGGAACGCGGTGTAATAAATATTATATTTAAAACAAGTAAGTGTGATGACTAACATAGTTTAGCAATACAGACTACACATCCTAATGGCTCCAATCTTGTTGATTTAAGCTAAAAGCATTTGCATTTGAGATGTGTTTAAGGCTATAAAATTTGTCATTTCCTCATTAGCTGAGTTGCATTGCAGATGCACGGCTGTCTTTAAATATGCACAGTATTTACTGACACTTTTGGTGACATTTAATTATTGGCACTAAACGTAGGAAATAAATAAATGCTTTGGCTTGGAAATGTGTAGGCCTGTTATGTGTAGCACTTCAATTTAAGCATACATTTTTCAACACAATGTAAAGATACATACTGGTCTTTTGTATTAACAGCAATATTAACGATGGTCAACTTTGAACTTTTATATGCAATAATTGTAGAGAAACTAGTCATGGTCTAGTTACACAGCAGCTAATAAACTGTTAATTTGGATTTAGTAATTACAGCATATATACTAGGGTTGTTCCGATACCAACATTTTAACTTTGTTACTGATATTTGCTTTGGTATCTCGCTATTGATACCAAATCGATACCACGGCAAATCAATTTTTTATTATTTAAAAAAAAAAACATTTATTAACAAAGTATCTGAATATTTAAAACTGTAGTATATGTAATACACAGTATGTTTTCGTGTATTCTGTATTTACGGTATGTCTAACGGTAGGCCTAATGGCCCCTTTTCTGTGTAATCTAAACACCTGAATTTTCCCCAGAGATTAATTAATCTTTTTACTCCTTGAAGCTGATCCATTCAGGTCATATATACTGTATTGGGATTTATTTAATAAATTCTACTAATTTCAAAATGTTATTATGAAAAATCAAACCACATCTGAATAACACTAAACGTGATAGTTTTCAGAGTAAAAAGTACAAAGTAATAGTATTTTTTTGCTGGGTTCACCCGTTTTGTGAAGTTCCTAATTTAAACCCTACATGACCAGGTAAGGGGAGTTCATTACTAGCCAGTGACCATAATTAATCATTTTATTATTTGCCAGCAGCATAGAGCCCTGTATTGCACTGCTGGTTTGCTTCTAAAGCTAAGCAGGGTCGGGCCTGGTTGGTCCCTGGATGGGAGACCAGTGCTGCTGGAAGTGGTGTTGGAGGGCCAGAAGGGGGTACTCTTCCCTCTGGTCTAAAGATCATTCCCAATGCCCCAGGGCAGTAATGGGGACATCTGCCCTGCGTAAGATGCCGTCTTTCGGATGGGACGTTAAAAGGGTGTCCTGACTCTCTGTGGTCATTAAAAAACCATGCCACTTATCGTAAGTGTAGGGGTGTTAACCCCGGTGTCATGGCCAAATTCCCAACCAGGCCATTCACTTCAATTATGACCACCTAATAATCCTCCTCCTTCGTAATTGGCATATATAACTACTCACCTCTCTACCTGATAGCTGATGTGTGGTGAGCGTTCTGGCGCAAAATGGCTGCCGTGCATCATCCAAGTGGGTGCTACACATTGGTGGTGGATGAGGTGGGCTTTCCCTCTCACTGTGAAAAGTGCTTTGAGTTCCTTGGAAGAAAAGCGCTATATAAGTTGAATGCATTATTATTATTATTGTTGGTTTTCATTCATAGATCACTGGTTAGTTACAAACTCCCTTTACCTGCACATTTTGGTCTTATTTAGGAACTTTAAAAAACTTGTGGACTCGGACCAACCCAGAGCATCACCAGGAAAAATACCCAGCGTCTGGTGATGATGGTGCATTGCAGACATCAAGAAGTCATTGTATGCTAAGGATATGCAACCAAATATTGACAATAATGATTTTATTTTACATTATGTTAAAATATCCAATGTTTTTTGGTGCCTGAAAATGGGGGGACCATATACAAAAGGTGCTATAATTTCTGAACAATTCATCTGATATTTATGAATATACACTAAAATTAAAGCTGACAGTCTGCACTTTCCCAGTCAAACCAGGCTTGTGCTGATAGGATTTATAATTTTCCTATTAAGTGAGCAAAATATATATCATTCTCATATTGTCTGATAGTGTTATGCCTAACACTTAATATGTTTAATTGTTCAGGGATCTAGTTCCAGAAACCAAAGAGCTGAGAGTCAGACTCTTGGAAAAGACCACCAAGGGGGAACGTAAGACACATCTTTATTAAAGACAGTTATATAATGGATTAAAGCCTACAGTACATGAAAGACATACTGTATATTCACATGGATTTAGTTAACATTTTCAGGTTTCCTTTCCTTGTTTTTGTTCCTCCATGCTCCAAATGCAAATGTTTCTGTCATTGCAGAATTTTTGCCTGGTTTTGCCTGTTTACCCTTGGACCTCCCCCGCAGAGCTCCTACTGGCCAACATGTGCTGTCAGTCAGCCCAGGGCACGGCTTGGCACCTAATGCTACAGTCACCTTGGAGGTGAGTGGCGTGTGATTGGTGGAAAGCTGTTCCTCAATGTGAGAAAGTACTGTAAATGATTCTGTTACGGTAGAGATGAAGAAGGAGAATATTTCTATTGGATTGTCAACTTCAATCAAATTTTATTGATCACATAAAACACAAAACAACAGGTTACTTAAATAAGACTGTCAGGTCCAGTAATTATATTTCAATGAATGAACCAAATAGGGAGTGCTCTTTTATCTTGTAATTCAGCAGGATGGTTCTAGAACAAGTGTGTCAAACTCAAATGTGTGTTCATTGAGACAATTCATTTGAAATAACATTTATTTATTTGTAAAATGTTTCCCCCTTTTTCTTCCCCTCCCAATTCCTATTAAACCTGCCTTGTCGGGAGCTCTGCTACTCCTTGGACAGATCTGTGGGATAGTGAGGGGCGCGCACATCCAACCACATGTTGCAGAAACACTGATTATTTTCGCACTGCTCATCCAACATTGAAGCCTTTGGTCAGATTTTGCACGTGATGATTACGTTCACCAACAATTCTTCTTTGACTGAATTTACATGCACCCGATCTGCACACAAGGAGTCGCTGGAGAGCGATGTGGCAGGATAGATAATCTGACTTATCTAACCCAAATCCTGGGCAGCACTATGCCAATTTGCACTGCCTTGTGCAGGAGGTCCGGGAAAGTCAGAGAACCCATAATCAGCGTTGAACCACTTACTATCATTATCCAGACTATACTGCAATACAGCAACTTAGCCCACTACACCACATGGACCCCCTGAAATAACATTTACAGTGGGGTAAAAACGTATTTAGTCAGCAAACAATTGTGCAAGTTCTCCCACTTAAAAAGAGGACAGAGGCCTGTCATTTTCATCATAGGTACACTTCAACTATGAGAAACAAAATGAGAAAAACAATCCAGAAAATCACATTGTAGGATTCTTTATGAATTTATTGGTAAATTATGTTGGAAAATAAGTATTTGGTCAATAACAAAAGTTAATTTCAATACTTTGTTATATACCCTTTGTTGGCTATGACAGAGTTCAAACGTTTTCTGTAAGTCTTCACAAGGTTTTCACACACTGTTGCTGGTATTTTACCCATTCCTCCATGCAGATCTCATCTAGAGCAGTGATGTTTTGGGGCTGTTGCTGGGCAACACAGACTTTAAACTCCCTCCAAAGATTTTCTATGGGGTTGAGGTGACTGACTAGGCCACTCCAGGACCTTGAAATGCTTCTTACGAAGCCACTCCTTCGTTGCCCTGGCAGTGTGTTTGGGATCATTGATATACTGAAAGACCCAGCCATGTTTCATCTTCAATGCCCTTGCTGATAGAAGGAGGTTTTCACTCAAAATCTCACAAATCATGGCCCCATTCTTTCTTTCCATTACACGGATCAGTCGTCCTGGTCCCTTTGCAGAAAAAACAGCCCCAAAGCATGATGTTTCCACCCCCATGCTTCACAGTAGGTATGGTGTTCTTTTGGATGCAACTAAGCATTCTTTCTCCTCCAAACACGACGAGTTGAGTTTTTGCCAAAAAGTTCTATTTTCGTTTCATCTGACAATATGACATTGTCCTAATCCTCTTCTACAGGTCTGTGAGAGCCAGAAATCTTGCTTGTTTGTAGGTGACCAAATACTTTTTGGAATTTACCAATATATAAAAAAATCCTACAATGTGATTTTCTGGATTTTGTTTTCTCATTTTGTCTCTCATAGTTGAAGTGTACCTATTATGAAAATTACAGGCCTCTCTCATCTTTTTAAGTGGGAGAACTTGCACAATTGGTAGTTGACTAAATACTTTTTTGCCCCACTGTATATATGTACTGTATACTAAATGTGTATGGTCCACAGCTGATCAAAACAAACATATGTAGAGAAACCTGCTGATGACCGATTATTTTTATTCCCACCCAAATTCACAACCTTTCGAATACTGCCAGAAATTAGCAAAGCAATAGCCATTAGCTCAGTCTGCAAAATTGAACAACCAAGCACACACTTACACCCTCCCCTGCATGTAACCTGTGTGCCACTGTTTATATTTCCTGTATTTATTGACTAAAATGAAATCATGACAAAAACATTACTTAGCAAAGCCCCTTCCACAAGGCCAACTTTGAGCAAACAGTGTTTTACACTCATATGCGCTGTGCGCAATAGCCTGGGAATGAATATACGCCTTATTCAGCTCGCCCCATATTGAATTTCCAAACGAGGCTTGGTTGGGAACTCTAGGTGCTTGCAAAAGTTAGACCACCCAAAGTGTAATTTGTATGGTTGATTTGACAACCAACATACAGATAAATGAAATCAGGCTATGTTAGAATTAAAGTAATGTGCTAGGAAGTTATTAATGTAGTAGTTTAACTGACATCTACATTCACAATGTGAATATGAAGACAGAAGTATGGTGACGGCACGACAACAGTGCCACATGCTTTCGCACAATAGAATCGCGATTTGGCAGACAATTTATAACGTGCTGTTTATAACTTTGTTGCTGTTCATCACGGTCGGTTCTCCACTACTACGAGTCAACCTGTCATGGAAGATACAAGCAGAACTGTTGAATAGGACGGGAGAACACAGGCCTC